>WNWK01003140.1:0-178682 GCA_009830355.1 Cherax destructor
ATGAGAAATTTCAATTACTCAGATACGGAAAACGTGAAGAAATTAAAATCTCATCGGAGTACAAAACTAATTCCAACCACACAATAGAGCGAAAAACTAATGTCAAAGACCGGGGAGTGTCATGTCAGAGGATCTCACCTTCAAGGACCATAACAATGTAGCAATTGCATCTGCTCGAAAAATGACAGGATGGATAATAGAACCTTCAAAACCAGGATGCCAAGCCCATGTTGACACTTTACAGATCGCTTGTTCTATCTAGGCTGGAATATTGTTTGCACACTAACTGCACCTTTCAAGGCGGGTGAAATTGCTGACCTTGAAAATGTGCAGAGAACCTTCACGGCACGCATAAGTGCGATAAACCACCTCAACTACTGGGAACGCTTGAAGTTCCTAAACCTGTACTCTCTAGAACGCAGGCGAGAGATACATTATTATATACACATGGAAAATTCTCGAGGGCTTAGTACCAAACTTGCACACAAAAATCACTCCCTACGAAAGCAAAAGACTCGGCAGGCGATGTAACATTCCCCCAATGAAGAGCAGGGGTGCCACTAGCACGTTGAGGGACAACACAATAAGGGTGAGGGGCCCAAGATTGTTCAACTGCCTCCCAGCATACATCAGGGGGATTACCAACAAGCCCCTGGCTGTCTTCAAGCAGGCACTGGACAGGCACCTCAAGTCGGTACCTGATCAGCCGGGCTGTGGTTCGTACGTTGGACTGCGTGCGGCCAGCAGTAACAGCCGGGTTTGGGATCAGGCTCTGGTCCAACAAGAGGCCTGGTCACGGACCGGGCCGCGGGGGCGTTGACCCCTGGAATTCTCTCCAGGTAGACTCCAGGTAGACCAGGCCACGGGGCTTGTTTCCTTACTCCTGTTCACCTAACAAGCAAGTAGGAACATGGGTGTTAGTGGACTGGTGTGGGTGGTGTGGGGAATTAAGAGATTACCTGTCTGGGCTTCACCGCCACTTACAACAAATAATCACCCGGGAGTTGACCTGGAGTTTACCTGAGAGAATTCCAGGGTCAACGCCCCTGCGGCCCGGTCTGTGACCAGGCCTCATGTTGGCCCAGAGCCTGATCAACCAGGCTGTTACTGCTGGCCGCACGCAGTCCAACGTACGAACCACAGCCTGGCTGATCAGGTACCGACTTTAGGTGCCGTCCAGTGCTGCTTGAAGACAGCCAGGGTTTGTTGGTAACCCCCCTGATGTATGCTGGAGGCAGTTGAACAATCTTGGGCCCTGACACTTATTGTGTTGTCCCTCAACGTGCTAGTGGCACCCTGCTTTCTTCATGGCTGGGGAAATGCTTTACTATCGGCCCTGCCAAAGATCCTTTTTTGCTTTTTCGTAGGGAAAGAGATTTTTGTTGTGCAAACTTTGGGTACCCTAATTACCTGAAATTTTCCACGGTGGTATTCATAATAAAGAAAAAATCTCTCCCGCCTGCATTCTAGGGAGTACAGGTTTAGGAACTTCAGCGTTCCCAGTATGAGGTGGTTTATCGCAGTTAGTGTGCCGTGAAGGTTCTCTCACATTTTCAAGGTTAGCACCTTTCACCCGCCTTGAAAGGTGCAGTTAGTGTGCAGCAATATTCCAGCCTAGATAGAACAAGAGATCTGTAAAGTGTAAAATGGGCTTGGCATCCCTGGTTTTGAAGGTTCTCATTATCCATCCTGTCATTTTTCTAGCAGATGCGATTGCTACGGTGTTATGGTCCTTGAAGGTGAGATCCTCTGACATGATCACTCCCAGGTCTTTGACATTAGTTTTCGCTCTATTGTGTGGTTGGAATTAGTTTTGTACTCCGATGAGATTTTAATTTCCTCAGTTTTCCGTATCTGAGTAATTGAAATTTCTCATCATTGAACTTCATATTGTTTTCTGCAGCCCATTTAAAGATTTGGTTTATGTCTGCTTGGAGTCTTGCAGTGTCTTCAACGGTGGACACTGTCATACAGATTCGTGTCATCTGCAAAGGAAGACACGGCACTGTGGCTTATATCCCTGTCTATGTCCGATATGAGGATGAGGAACAGGATGAGAGCGAGTACTGTGCCTTGTGGAACAGAGCTTTTCACATTAGCTGCCTCAGACTTTACTCTGTTGACTACTACTCTTTGTGTTCTACTTGTTAGGAAATTATAGATCCATCTACCAACTTTTCCTGTTATTCCTTTATCACGCATTTTTGTGCTATTACGCCATGTCACACTTGTCAAAGGCTTTTTCAAAGTCTGTGTATATAACATCTGCATTCTGTTTGTCTTCTGAGCATCTAGAACCTGGTCGTAGTGGTCCAGTAGTTGGGACAGACAGGAGCGACCTGTTCTAAACCCGTGCTGCCCTGGTTGTGTAATTTATGGGTATCTAGATGAGTGGCGATCTTGCTTCTAGAACCCTTTCAAAGATTTTTATATGGGACGTTAGCGCTATTGGTCTGTAGTTCTGTTATGGCTTTACTGCCCTTTGTGGAGTGGGGCTTGTCTGTTGTTTTTAGTAACTGCGGACGACCCGAGTGTCCATGCTCCTCTCCATAGGATGTTAAAGCACATGATAGGGGCTTTGCAGTTCTTGATGAACACGGAGTTCCATGAGTTTGGGCCTGGAGGAGTGCATGGGCATGTCATTTATTGCCTTTTCGAGTCATTTGGCGTCAGGGTGATGTCGATAGGCATGCGTCAGTCAAGTTCTGTGGCACTCTCATAAAAAATTCATTTAGGTCTGATTTTCAGTCTGGTTAGCAGCTCGCTATAAACTGAGTCATACTGGGACTTAAGTAACTCACTCATTTCCTTGCTGTCATCTGTGTAGGACCCATCCTGTTTAAGTAGGGGGCCCCAAATGTTGCTGTTCTCGACTTTGACTTTGCATAAGAAAAGAAATACTTTTTGGGTTTCTTTCAATTTCGTTTATGGCTTTTAGTTCTTCCCGCGTTTCTTGATTCCTGTAAGATTCCTTTAGTTTTAATTCGATGTTTGCTATTTCTCTGACTAGTGTCTCCTTCGTATTTCAGATATATTGGCTTCTTGTAGCCGCTCCGTTATTCTTTGCCTTTGCCTGTATAGGGAGCGCCTCTCTTTCTAGTTTGCATCTTTTCCTCCTTTTTCTTAAGGGAATTTGCCTTGAGCAAACCTCAAGTGCCACAGAGTTAATTTGTTCTAGACATAGGTTAGGATCCGTGATGCTTAGGCTATCTTCCCATTGTATATAATTTAGGACTTGGTTTACTTGGTCCCATCTTATGTTTTTGTTATTGAAGTTGAATTTGGAGAAGGCGCCCTCGCGGCTGATTACATTTGTTGATCTTGGGCTCCCGCATGCATGTCTGGACTCTATTATGTTGTGATCTGAGTATATTGTTTTTGATATGATGACATTTTGTATCAGATCATCATTGTTGGTGAAGATGAGGTACAGCGTATTCTCTAATCTTGTAGGCTCTACTATTTGCTGGTTTAAGGTGAATTTGGTGCAGAGATTTAAAAGTTCATGTGTGTGCGAGTTTTCATCTGAGCTGCCTCCTGGTGTTATCTCTGCTACCACATTGTTTGAATGCTCCTCCATTTTAGGTGCCTTAAGTTGAAATCCCCAAGGAGCAAGATGTTGCAGGAGCTGGAAGATTTTCAGACAGTGGTCAATTTTCAGAAGCTGTTCCTGGAATTGTCCGGAGGCTTGTATACAACCACGATGACCAGGTTTTGATTCTCGATCGCCATTCATCTTGATACCCATCAATTGCACAACCCAGGGCAGCATGGGTTTAGGAGCAGGCCGCTCCTGTCTGTCCCAACTACTGGATGCTCTAGAAGACAAACAGAATGCAGAAGTTATATACACAGACTTTGCAAAAGCCTTGACAAGTGTGACCATGGTGTAATAGCACACAAAATGCGTGATAAAGGAATAACAGGAAAAGTTGGTAGATGGATCTATAATTTCCTAACAAGTAGAACACAAAGAGTAGTGTCAACAGAGTAAAGTCTGAGGCAGCTACTGTGAAAAGCTCTGTTCCACAAGGCACAGTACTTGCTCCCATCCTGTTCCTCATCCTCATATCGGACATAGACAGGGATATAAGTCTTCCAGTGCTGTGTCTTCCTTTGCAGGATGACACCCGAATCTGTATGACAGTGTCCACCGTTGAAGACACTGCAAGACTCCAACAGACATAAACCAAATCTTTAAATGGGCTGCAGAAAACAATATGAAGTTAATGATGAGAAATTTCAATTACTCAGATACGAAAAAAGTGAAGAAATTAAAATCTCATCGGAGTACAAACTAATTCCAACCACACAATAGAGCGAAAAACTAATGTCAAAGACCTGGGAGTGATCATGTCAGAGGATCTCACCTAAGGACCATAACAAAGTAACAATTGCATCTGCTAGAAAAATGACAGGATGGATAATGAGAACCTTCAAAACCAGGGATGCCAAGCCCATGTTGACACTTTACAGATCGCTTGTTCTATCTAGGCTGGAATATTGCTGCACACTCAACTGCACCTTTCAAGGCGGTGAAATTGCTGACCTTGAAAATGTGCAGAGAACCTTCACGCACGCATAACTGCGATAAACCACCTCAATTACTGGGAACGCTTGAAGTTCCTAAGCCTGTACTCTCTAGAACGCAGGCAGGAGAGATACATTATTATATACACGTGGAAAATTCTCGGGGGATTAGTACCAAACTTGCACACGAAAATCACTCCCTACGAAAGCAAAAGACTCGGCAGGCGATGTAACATCGCACTCCGTGCATGGGTTTAGAGCAGGTCGCTCCTGTCTGTCCCAACTACGGGACCACTATGACAAGGTTCTGGATGCTCTAGAGACAAACAGAATGCAGATGTTATATACACAGACTTTGCAAAAGCCTTTGACAAGGTGTGTCCATGGTGTGATAGCACACAAAATGCGTGATAAAGGAATAACAGGAAAGTTGGTAAATGGATCTATAATTTCCTAACAAGTAGAACACAAAAGAGTAGTAGTCAACAGAGTAAAGTCTGAGGCAGCTAATGTGAAAAGCTCTGTTCCACAAGGCACAGTACTCGCTCCCATCCTGTTCTTCATCCTCATATCGGACATAGACAGGGATATAGACAGTGCCGTGTCTTCCTTTGCAGATGACACCCGAATCTGTATGACAGTGTCCACCGTTGAAGACACTGCAAGACTCCAAGCAGACATAAACCAAATCTTTAAATGGGCTGCAGAAAACAATATGAAGTTCAATGATGAGAAATTTCAATTACTCAGATACGGAAAACGTGAGGAAATTAAAATCTCATCGGAGTACAAACTAATTCCAACCACACAATAGAGCGAAAAACTAATGTCAAAGACCTGGCAGTGATCATGTCAGTCGATCTCACCTTCAAGGACCATAACACCGTAGCAATCGCATCTGCTAGAAAAATGACAGGATGGATAATGAGAACCTTCAAAACCAGGATGCAAAGCCCATGTTGACACTTTACAAATTGCTTGTTCTATCTAGGCTGGAATATTGCTGCACACTAACTGCACCTTTCAAGGCAGGTGAAATTGCTGACCTTGAAAATGTGCAGAGAACCTTCATGGCACGTATAACTGCGATAAACCACCTCAATTACTGGGAACGCTTGAAGTTTCTAAACCTGTACTCCCTAGAAGCAGGCTGAGAGATACATTGTTATATACACGTGGAAAATTCTCGAGGGATTAGTACAAAACTTACGCACGAAAATCACTCCCTATGAAAGCAAAAGACTCGGCAAGCGATGTAACATTCCCCCAATGAAAAGCAGGGGTGCCACTAGCACGTTGAGGGACAACACAATAAGTGTCAGGGGCCCAAGATTGTTCAACTGCCTCCCAGCATACATAAGGGGATTACCAACAAACCCTTGGCTGTCTTCAAGCATGCACTGGACAGGCACCTAAAGTCGGTACTTGACCAGCCAGGCTGTGGTTCGTACGTTGGACTGCGTGCGGCCAGCAGTAACAGCCTGGTTGATCAGGCTCTGGTCCAACATGAGGCCTGGTCACAGACCGGGCCGCAGGGGCGTTGACCCCTGGAATTCTCTCCAGGTAAACTCCAGGTAATGAAGAGCAGGGGTGACACTAGCACGTTGAGGGACAACACAATAAGTGTCAGGGGCCCAAGATTGTTCAACTGCCTCCCAGCATACATCAGGGGGATTAACAACAAACCCCTGGCTGTCATCAAGCAGGCATTGGATAGGCACCTAAAGTCGGTACCTGACCAGCCAGGCTGTGGTTCATACGTTGGACTGCGTGCGGCCAGCAGTAACAGGCTGGTTGATCAGGCTCTGGTCCAAAATGAGGCCTGGTCACGGACCGGGCCGCGGGGGCGTTGACCCCTGGAATTCTCTCCAGGTAAACTCCAGGTAAACATCATTTGAGGCATTTAGTAGTCCTGAACATATAAGTGACTCTGTGATATACAGGCCAACCCCCCCTTTTTGCCTGTTCACTCTGTCACATCTGTATAGGTTGTAGCCAGGGATCCATATTTCATTGTCCAAGTGATCCCTTATGTGGGTCTCTGTGAAAGCCGCAAACATAGCATTTGACTCTGTAAGGAGTCCACGGATGTAAGGTATTTTGTTGTTTGTTGCTGGCTTTAGACCCTGAATATTTGCAAAGATGAATGTCGTTGGATTGGTGGTATGGGGGGAGGGGGTCTTTTTTTCCTGGCACTAATATCTGTTGTATTGGAGTGGAGGCCATTGACTGTGATTCCACTCCAGAAGTGATTGCAGTTGGTGTACAATTTCTGTTATTTCCTGCCAGCTTTTTTTTCCTTCCTGACACTAAAAAACCTCTCTCAGGTGTGGCTGTGGCTACCCAGGTTTTGCCATGGTCTGGATGTTCTGTGTCGCCTCGTACCCTTTAGGTGGTATGCCTGGCAATATAAGTTATAGCACTGTCTTTCCTGAATTGATGTGGCACATTTCAGGGTGAAAAAACTTACAGGACGGGAGGTTGCATTTGCCTGTTTTCATATGGGCACGGCATTTTCTGGAGACCTGGAGTCTACCTGGAGAGAATTCCAGGGGTCAACGCCTCCGCAGCCCGGTCTGTGACCAGGCCTCCTGTTGGACCAGAGCCTGATCAACCAGGCTGTTACTGCTGGCCGCACGCAGTCCAACGTACGAACCATAGCCTGGCTGATCAGGTACCGACTTGAGGTGCCTGTCCAGTGCCTGCTTGAAGACAGCCAGGGGTTTGTTAGTAATCCCCCTGATGTATGCTGGGAGGCAGTTGAACAATCTTGGTGATCATAATTGCATGTCCCATCTGATTTCCCAGATTTTCCATGCCGGCAGATACCAAGTGCATAATATTCACATAGGCCTGGTTTCCGTTTGCCCTGTTTTTTTGTGACTGTGTTTCCCATTGTATTCCCTATTGGTGCTTGTGTTCCTGTCTCGTTTCTATCTTCAACTCTAGTGCTGTCAATGGAGCCTTCAGTTTCTGGTAATTTATCTTCAGTATTTCGCAGGGCATCCCCCTGTTTACTATGTACCGGGGTATTGCTAGTTTGTAGCACTAGTTTTTGTGTGTCCTTGTCTACACCTGTTTCCCCATCATTTATGTCACTAGAGCTCCTGTCCCTCTTCAGGTCACCATCATTTATTTCTCCATTCGTACAGTTTCTGACTACCATTGCAACATCTGTACCAGGGGCGATAGCACCATCTGGCCCAGATTTTTTACTTTCCCAACTGTTATAGAATGCTGTCATGTTCTTTTGAAGTCTGATTTGATGTTGTCATCTTTTAATATCAATGTGATTTTATTCCACAGTTCGGTCTCATTTGGACATACCCAAAAACACTTCCCTTGTTTGATATCTCGTGTAGTAGATTCTTGAATGTCTGCACAAGGGGCGTGGCAGCATTTACCACAGAAGTTGCATGTAATCCATCCAGTGGAACGTTTGTTTGTTTGGTTGCATACTACACAGGGTTTCATGACTGATTTTGTTGGTTGTTTTACTGTATATTCTACTAATAGCTTCCCTGAAGTGGTGATCTGTCTATTTGTATCGTATCTATTTTATTTGCATGTGTAAGTGTTTGGGGCAATCTTACCGCTTTAAGTTTTTGTTATTGTTTGGTTGTTTGTTAAGGCCCTCTAAAACTCCATCCACTTATTGAATCCGGTCGAGGATACCAGTTTGAATCCGGTCAATGGTTCCCTTATTTCTTGGATCAGACGAGATCCAGTGTCACTTATTTAATGAATCCTATAGGGATTTTTTGGGTTTCGAGAGACAGACCACTGGAAGATGATTAAACAGAGTAATAATGATCAGTATGGTACAAAAGTATAACTTGCGTGTTGGAGAAAAAAAAAACCGATGCTGCTGGCAGCACTAATATAATTTTACCGTGGTTACCCCCATTATGCGTGTGAGAAACCTAGAGTCACCCTGGTCGCTGCAATGACTCCTCTCAATAATTTCACACCTCTAAACCCCCTTTCGCTTTAGACCAGTTTAATAAGAATGGGTAACACCAATAGTTATGGTATTGTTAATTTTAGTGGACTGTATGGGTTAATATCTGACTGATTGGGGAGAAGGAGAGAGTACAATTTGTTAATATCACTCACCCTTTATCTGTGCCATTGATGTTCACTGGAAGATCATTATCATTCCCACCGCAGACCTACATTATCCCAACATACCTACTGGCCAGACGGTAGCTAAGATAACATGAATACTTATGGTGGGGAAGCAACATTCTTGTCGTTATGCTTCGATAGATCTCGTGGTCTTGCTCGGGAGAAATTACCTCGGCAAGCCGGTGATGTTGGTGGTTGTCCCGATGAGTCAAGAGAAGATTGATTCCCTTGATCCCTCTGCCGTCCACGGGACAGGACGGTTTAAGTAATAAGCGGTTGATCGGGAGTAGAGATTCGTATCCTCTCGTTATTTCCCTTTCTTACAGTTTATTCATATAACTTTAACCACTATACACACTATGGTTTAATATCCCACTGGTTTATACACTTTCATCCTCTCTATACCGAAATTCAGAGTCGATGAGTAGAGATGGAAACGATCATCTCCTTCATACCCAACATGGCGGTCCCGGATGGCGTCTCTTCACTTGATACCACCCGATCCACCTCTGATTCACTGGACTTTACGTCCCACAATGTTCACCAACTATAATTCGCACCATGGTCACCCAGAATCAGGGTTTGCGACCGTATTCAGCCAGACAGTCACATCACTTATAATGTGGTCACCACACCGAGGTTTCTAGACAATGACTACCCGCGTCTGCGTTGTATCACTCATTGTTTTGACAATTTACCCCTCCATTATGGTGATTCCCGGACTTAATGTCCCACGTTATGCACAGAGCGCAGCTACAACACTTTCTAATGTTGTTGTTGTTGTTGTTGTTGTTGGGGTTTTATAGGGCCACTGACAGCATACGCCATATCGAGCCCTGCTGTCCAACGCTAGGAGAAGGAACCTCGACCAAAGTGGAAGGATGTTAGACTAATAACTGCGTATTATATGTCCTTAATGCGCCCTGAAGCCAGCAAGAATGTGCAGGTACAGGCCAATATTTCCTGACGGTCTGGAGGATCAAACCCCTCCCCATTAAGAAGGAGAGGTAGGGTTAAAGATTGCACCCCAAACATGTGCAAGGCCGCACGGAGAACAGTCCGTGCAGAGTGATAACGTGGGCACCACAGTAGGAAGTGTTCCACCATCTCAGGCTGTGAGGGACACCACAGGCAGTACGGAGAGTCCGTTATTCGAAGGCGGTATAGATGAGCCGCCAGTCATGAGTGCCCAACCCGGAGGCGAGTCAGTGCAACATCCACTGAGCGATTAGGATGGTGAGCCCAAGGGCAGGGGCCATTGAAAGATCGGACAGAACTCATTGCCGAAGTAGAGAGGGAGTGTACCAGTTCCTTCTGCCACAAATGACGGATTTCCTTCCAAACAGTCCTTGTGAAATCACTGCGGCCCAGTGCAAGAGAGGTAATGGTAGGAAGTGCATGTGCAAGGGAGGCTGCACGATCGGCCACTTCATTGCCCCGAATGCCAACATGGGCAGGTACCCACTGAAGGGAGATGCTCCAACCTGGACTTCGCAAAAAAACGTAGGATATGAGACTGCGTCTGTCGGACATGAACGCATAGGGACCGTGGATGGTCAGAACACAAAAGTGCTAGGGAAGATTGGGAATCAGAGAAGAGAACCAAAGGCTGAGGAGGGAGGTGAGCAAGGACAAAAACCAAGGCTTGATGAATGGTGAAGAGCTCTCCTGCTAGGACCGAGTGAGCGGGGTCTAACCGCCAGGTTTGACACAAAGAAAGATCAGCAAAGAATGCAGCAGAAGAAGTAGAAAGGGGGGAATTTCGTGCTGAGCCGTCCGTGTAGATGGAGAAGGAAGAACCATATGTTACAGCACGAAACTCTTCAAAGAGAATTGCAGCTATCCGGAGGAGTTTCCTGTTCCTCGAAGGCCAATCCAGGTAGATGTACTGTGTCAGGTCCATCCAGGGGATACCGAGGAGTGAAGAGGGAAGGGAGTCACCACTGGTGCAGGGAGTGAAAGGTAGGTCAAGGAACGTTGGGCCCTGGCCACAAAGGAAGGCTGAACCAAACGTGGGGGGATGGAGGCTGCCTCCCACACTCGTGGGGAGAGGCAGTATAGGTGAGTACAAGGCAGAGAGGCCATATGATGGAGCCTTAAGCAGTTCCTTGCCATTCTGATTGACGAGAGGGGGACTATCCCAGACTCTGCTTCCAAGGCTGCAATGGGAGTAGAGGGGAACGCCCCCAGCATACTGCGGATGGCCGAATTCTGGAGAATATCCAGGCGGTGAAGAGAGGAGGAAGAAGCTGAGCCATACACCTCACTTGCATAGGTGAGTTTGCTGCGAACCATAGCTGTATAAAATTTAAAGAGGAGGTCTCGATCCACCCCCCACTTAGTGCCAGAGATCCAGCGCATGAATGCAGTGCGGCATGCACATGAGAGATGGAGGGCTATAATGTGTTTCCTCCACGTCAAGAGTGGTGCATCCAAAGTGACACCCAACCATCTATGAGAAGAGACCAAAGGGAGTGGTGTCTGACCCAATGAAACAGATGGAAGAGTAGAGAGGCGTCGTCTAGTAAAACATAAGAGCCGGGACTTGGCGACACTAACCTCCAAACCCCAGGTGGCAGCCCATGATGTTATGCACTGTAGGGCATGGTGAAGGTTTTTTTGTGCAGCCAGCAAAGTAGTGGCACCTTACATAAGGGCCACATCATCTGCATACACCAGGGTATGCACGCCCTGTATGGAAGGGAGATCCGACATTAATACAGAAAAAAGGAGAGGACTAAGAACAGGATCCCTGGGGCACTCCCCGGTATATAGGACGGGGTGAGGACATCGTGCCACCTACTGCAACCCGGAAAGTTCGCCCTTGTAAAACGTTGCGCATCCAACAAAGGGGCTCCTGCCAGCCCCATGCGAGCTAGTTTAAAAAGTATCACCGTGTGAGATGCAGAATCAAATGTTCCACGCAGATCCTAAAAGGCAGCCAGAAGGATCTCCCGGCTTTTGAATGAAGTATGCACTAACTGCACAAATTGAAGCAAAGAGTTGAGGGTGGATCGACCCTCACGGAAGCCACTCTGGTTTTCAGGTAAGAGGCCATGTTCCTCAGTCCACCATGAGAGACGGGTGGCCACCAGTCTTTCCAATACTTTACCCAAGCAGGGCAGTAAAGCAATGGGTCGGTAAGAGTCTGGTTGGGTATTATCTTTTCCTGGCTTCAGAATTGGAACCAGGAGAGAGTGCTTCCACGCATCGGGAAAAACTCCTTGAGACCAGCTGGCATTGAAAACCTCCAGCATGGCATCTGTACAAGAGGGGGGTAGATGCATTAAGAATGAATAAGGTATGTTATCCTCCCCAGGAGAAGAACGGGAAGAAAGCTGGGAGAGTGCACGCTGTAGTTCATGAGAAATGAAGGGAGATGCCAGCACCTGGCAGTCAACCTCGGGTACTACAGGGGGCAGAGGACCCCATTTGATCACCTTAGAAGGTAGAGGGGGGGAAGAGCAAACTTAGGCCCAAAAAAACTAGCAAACAATTCCGCTTTATCCTGAGGGAAGAGTGGCGTTCCACCATCCCCCAACAGGGTAAAGGAGCTTACAGATCGTGATCCCAGCATAGAGTGGAAGAAACCCCATGCCCGGCTAGCAGAGGTGCGAAAAGAAAGAGAAGAACAGAAAGAAGCCCATGATTCACATTTTGCATGGAGGAGTGTTCGCTGACATAAAGCGTCAGCCCTTCGGTAAGCCAACTGTAGAGCCCTTGAAGGTTGGCACCGCCACTGTGCCCATGCCTTTCGATGGGCCTTCACTGTCTGGAGGCACTCATCATTCCACCACGGAACCCGGGGGTGAGAACCGGAGAAGCTCCCAGAAAGACGAAATGAACAGGAGCCTGCCTCTAACATGGCCCCTTGAAGGGATGCAACGGCATCGTCCAACAGAGAGTCTTGAGGCAGGCTATAATCAAAGAGTGTGTTACTGTAACTCGTCCAACCGGCCTGAGTGGTTTTCCACCATGGATGAATTGCCGTCACTGGCACTGTTGGGGCTCCATTGGTAGATACAGTGACAGGGAGATGATCACTCCCCATGAAGGGGCCTACAAAAACAATGGCTGTAGTGAAATACCCACACCCAAGAACGAGGTCCAGGGTAGAAGCTCGCCCTGTGTAAGGATCCACTCTAGTCTTCAATCCTGGTGGTGTGAGCAACGAAAGGGGAGATGCGAGGAGGGCTTGGAACAAGGCCCTACCTGTGGGATTCATGGCTCCCAAAGAAATGGATGGCACCCAGAAATCCCCTATGACAAGTGCAGAACCACTGAGTTGCCCAAAGTAATGGGTAAACTCACTCTGTGTTACTGACCTGCCCGGATTGTAAATCAGGAGGAAGGTGCACCACTGAGTGCCCAAGGCAACGCGCACAGCTAGAGTTTCTAACACCCCATTCTCATAGGTTCGGAGGGAAAGGATCATACTCTGGAGCCGGCTACACACCAGAAGAGCTAGGCCACCACCACCCCTTTCAAGGCGATCCCGACGATAAACAGTGAAACCCGACAGCCGAACAGAATGACGAGGACGTAACCATGTCTCGGAGAGGCCCACCACGAGTGGCTGTACCTCAGCCAGATACTTCTGGAGGTCTGGGAGCTTTCCCAATATGAAATGAATGTTCCAGAGAAGAAAAATAGAGGAGTGGGAGTGAGTCACGTGTGTGAACTAAGAAGCCCGATGAGTTGAGGGAGAACCGACAGACATGCAGTCCTAAAAGAGGTGCCCTGTAGGAAGGAGTGAAGCACTTCCTCCACCAAATGGAGGACAGGACGAAGAAATGAAGCCCAGGCAGGCGAGAGTGAAACATTGGAATCATCAATAGCAAAGGGTCCTGAAACAGTGGCAGGCTGAGGCTGGGGTTGAGGAGAAATGGAGGGGAGGGGGAGACTTCTGTGAGGAGTGAGGCACTGGGTCAGGCAAGAGGTTCATTTGGACAAGGAGGGGGTACCAAACTGCGAGTTGATTTTGAAGCTGCACCACCTTGACGGGAGGATATGCGTCGTGAACGAGGAGGAGCATGAGCAGTAACTTCCGCAGTGGAAGCCGGATCTGAAGACACCTGAAGATGATGTTGCCCCAGAGGTGGGGAATCCTCTGAAGGTAGAGAGAGTTCTGCAAGATCTGCAAAACGGTTTGAAACAGGGACATTAGTCCTCACAGCTGTGGAGAACAGGTGGCCCGGCCGCACTGGTGCTGGGGAGATGCCCTTTGTGGGGGGCGCTGGAGATGAAGGAGGCAAGGGCTGATAAACTGTGACTGGCTTTACGGACTGCAGGCTGGAGTTACATTCATCGAGGGAAAGGGACTGGGCCCTGGATGAGTTTGCCAAATCAATAGCCTAGCAATATGACGGGCAAGACCGGGATGTGACTTTGTGGACCCCTTTACAAAAATAGCATGAGGCTGGGCGAGTACAGGCAACACCGTCTTTGACTGCTGGGTGAAACCCACTACAGTTTGCACACCTAACCTTACCACGGCAGGACAACTCTCCATGCCCAAAAAGGAAACATTTCCGACACCGAAGAAGAGGAAAAGTATATGGAAGGACAGGAAACCTTAGATTGCCAAAAATTACAAATTTCGGGAGAGCACCTGAGAAACATACACGAACCATACGAGACGGGGCAGGACGAGTCGAGAGGCTCCAAACCTCTCGCAAACCTAAGTCATCCCCCCCACTCAAAACCAACTCAGAATGGATCTCCTCATCTGAAAGGGGTGAGGAAATCGGTCCAATTCTACCGTAACAACAACCAGCAGCAAGGATTGAGGAGCGGACGTCCCAGCAGACTACATTCCACTTACCTAGGACATGGATGGAATTAAGTGGTAAATTTCTGGCTAGAAAAGACTTACTATGTAGTCGGAGCCTTAGGGTTGCACCCCTACTGAGTTGCTGGACACCCCTGTCTATGCAGGCCTTGCCGAAAGGAGAGCCACTGATGGCATTAGTGACTTCCCGTGGATTGGTGAAGGGGGTACCACCAGCCTTGGGACACACGAGAACCACCATCACATCTGGGGTAATGTGGGGTGGAGAACACAGTCTAGACAAAAAGTTGGCTGGCGCTTAGGGCTAGACAGGGGCCTGGCTCCATCATCAACCTCAAGGGCCCGTTTATAAATCCCAGCAGGGGACACAATAGCCATATCATGGTCCAGAGGCGAGGAAACAGTTGTCAACTGAGTATGGGCCAGAAGGGGGTCCCCCCATAGGGGCGAACGACATCCCAGTCAAACTCTCCAGAAATGGGTCAAATAACACCGCTTGATAGGAAGAAATTACTAGAAGCATATGCACACAAGAAAAAAAAATATAGTGAAGAGCCTAAACAGGATCGTCACCACCAACAAACAACTGAGGAGCCTTCAAAAAGCACGTCTCGATCAGCTGAGTGACAACCACCAACTCCAACACTTTCTAATTACGAAGCGAAACCACTACTCGCATTTTGGTCGTTTCACACGCCAAATTCCCGTCTCCATTTCACCCACGACCTACCAACAGCCACACATTAAGAATATTCACATTGGAAAGGTTATCGAGTATAACCTTTCGGGAAAATATCCAATATTTTCCACAGGTGGCATCCTGGGGGACAAGATTGAAGACCACAGTGGAAGTAAGACAGACAGTCCCTTGATGACGCACTGACTTTCTTGGGTTATCTTGGGTGGCTAACCCTCCGGAGATAAAAATCTTATCTTACAATCATCAAAGCTGCACTTAACCTTTTCACCACCAGACAAACAAAAAAATACTTTTAATTTCTAAAATATGGATTTAAGCCAAACTTTCAACATATATACACTGAGACAAACATACCTCTCAGTGTGTATATCCTGTATTCACTAATTCTTTTGCCAACTCATTCGTACTGAATCCATATCCATATCCATTAATATACTTCAGTGTATATATCATTGAAGGACAATATTAAGAGTATACTTCACTGTATATATAATTGAAGGGCAATATTAAGACTATACTTCACTGTATATAGTATTAAATGACAATATTTAGAGTATACTTCATTGTATATAACATTGAACGACAATATCAACAGTATATTTCACTGTATATATAATTAAAGGGCAATATTGAGAGTATGCTTCACTGTATGTATTATTGGAGGGTAATATTAAGAGTATACTTCACTGTATGTATCATAGAAGGGCAATATTAAGAGTATACTTCACTGTATGTATCATTGAAGGGTAATATTAAGAGTATACTTCACTGTATATATAACTGAAGGGTAATATTAAGAGAATACTTCACTGTATGCATTATTGAAGGGTAATATTAAGCGTATACTTCACTGTATATATCTGTGGAAATTTATTTAGTCCCCCCCAAAATTCCACTGACCGGATTCGTTGTAAGTAAGCTTTAGGAGCCCTCAACATCCACCCAAACAAACACAAACAACAGAGGCAGTGAGTTTATACTCACAATATGATAGATTTACACTTTAAGGAAGCCTTGAGTAGGTTTAAACTGTTAGTAACTAATATTAGAATTAATAAGGTAGCCTTTGATCTTAATATAGGTAGCCTTAGGCCTTAATATAAGTTAATATTAGGCTGTATCAAATAAGGAGACTAGATAAATGCGACGCCTAGCAACCCCATGATTGAACAGAGGCAGAACGGCGTTGAACAAGTGCTGATAACAAGAACATAAGAATATAAGAACATAAAAAAGACGGAGCACTGAAGCAGGCCTACAGGCCCATGCGAGGCAGGTCCAACTCACACCCACCCACACCCACTTATGTATTTATCTAACCTCTTTAAAACTACACAAGGTTTTAGCTTCTATGACGGTACTCGGGAGTTTGTTCCACTCATTCACAACTCTATTACCAAATCAGTGCTTTCCTATATCTTTTCTGAATCTAATTTTTTCCAACTTGAAACCATTACTGTAAGTCCTGTCTTGGTTAGATATTTTTAGCACATTATTTACATTTCCTTTATTTATTCCTGTTTTCCATTTATACACCTCAGTCACATCCCCCTAATTCTACATCTTGTCTGAAGAGGGAAGTGTTCATCAAGAATTGCAAGAGGCCCCTATCGTATGCTTTTAACATCCTATGCAGAGGGAGCATGGACACAGGGGTCATCCCACAGCTGCTAAAAACAACAGACATAGCCCCACTCCACAAAGGGGGCAGTAAAACAATAATAAAGAACTACAGATCGATAGCGCTAACGTTCCATATCATAAAAATCTTTGAAAGTGTTCTAAGAAGCAAGATTGCCACCCATCTAGATACCCATCAGTTACACAACCCAGGGCAGCATGGGTTTAGAGCAGGTCACTCCTGTCTGTCCCAGCTACTGGACCACTATGACAAGGTCCTGGATGCTCTAGAAAATAAATAAAAAGGAGATGTAATATACACAGACTTTGCAAAAGCCTTTGACAAGTGTGACCATGGTGTAATAGCACACAAAATGTGTGATTAAAGGAATAACAGGAAAAGTTGGTAGATGGATCTATAATTTCTTAACAAAGTAAAGTCTGAGGTGGCTACGGTGAAAAGCTCTGTTCCACAAGGCACAGTACTCGCTCCCATCTTGTTCCTCATCCTCATATCTGACATATACAGGGATATAAGCCACAGCGCCATGTCTTCCTTTGCAGATGACACCTGGAATTGCATGACAGTGTCCTCCATTGAAGACACCGCAAGACTTCAGGCGGACATCAACCAAATCATTAAATGGGCCGCAGAAAACAATATGATGTTCAATGATGAGAAATTTCAATTATACTCTGATATGGAAAATGTGAGGAAATCAAAACTACATCGGAGTATAAAACAAATTCCAACCACACAATAGAGCGAAAAACTAATGTAAAAGACCTGGGAGTGATCATATCAGAAGATCTCACCTTCAAAGACCATAACATTGTATCAATCGCATCTGCTAGAAAAATGAAAGGATGGATAATGAGAACCTTCAAAACTAGGGATGCCAAGCCCATGATGACACTCTTCAGGTCACTTGTTTTATCTAGGCTGGAATATTGCTGTGCACTAACAGCACCTTTCAAGGCAGGCAAAATTGCTGACCTAGAAAATGTACAGAGAACCTTCACGGCATGCATAACTGCGATAAAACACCCAAATTACTGGGAACGCTTGAAGTTCCTCAACCTGTACTCCCTAGAACACAGGCGGGAGAGATACATGATCATATACACTTGGAAAATCCTAGAGGGATTAGTACCAAACTTCCACAAGAAAATCACTCCCTACGAAAGCAAAAGACTCAGCAGACGATGCAACATTCCCCAATGAAAAGCAGGGGTGCCATTAACATGATAAGAAACAACACAATAAGTGTCAGGGCCCCAAGACTTCAACTGCCTTCCAGCATACATAAGGGGGATTACCAATAGTCCCTTGGCTGTCTTCAAGCATGCACTGGACAGGCACATAAAGTCAGTACCAGACCAACCGGGCTGCGGTTCGTACGTCTGTTTGTGTGTGGCCAACAGTAACAGCCTGGTTGATCAGGCCATGATCCACCATGAGGCCTCGTCACAAACCGGGCTGCGGGGCCGTTGACCCCCCGGAACCCTCTCCAGGTAAACTCCAGGTAAGATCTTGCCATAACAGCCGCAGATCTCAAGAAAAAGCCAGGTAGGAGTGAGGCAGCTGCTTTCTTGAGGTTGTAGATTGCCATCCTCGTCACCTTCAGGTCTGCGGCTATGCATATCATAGACATGCCTTGCTCTAATTGGGTGAGTGCACGGGTCTTCTTGCAATTGAAAGTTTAGTTCGACTCATTCTGACCACTTGGAGTGGAGATATAGCGTGGCAAAGTTAGTGGTCGAGTGAAAAAAGGGGCACTGAGGAACAACGTAACAGGCCTCCTTCCTCACCAAGCCCTGGCAGAGCACTGAAGCATGGCATGGTGGGGAACAATGGAAAAAAATGGGTGCCAGTACACTACATCATCACACTTTTCCTATGGCGGAAACGCAAGTGAAATGTATGCACCAAAATCTGTGTATAATTTTTTTTTGCGTTGGACATGTATAGATTTTTTTTTTGCGGGCACTGTAGGTAGTCGGTAGGTGTAGGTAGACAGGAGGTGTAGGTAGCCGGTAGGTGTAGGTAGCCAGTAGGTGTAGGTAGCTGGTAGATGTAGGTAGCCAGGAAGCCCCCCTACACCAGCTACCTACACCGGCCCAGAGTGATATTATTACCATCGACATAGTACCTTGTTCACTGAGTTTAATCATTTCTAACAACTACCTTTAGATGCCATCATAAACGAAGGGAGAAGTAATGAAAAGTCATGCCGAGAATTATAAACAAAGCTGAGTGTGTTAAGGGGAGTGACAGGGTCAAAAGCGGATTGATACACATTTTCTCTGATGCTGGACATGAGAAAACATAATTTTTTCCCTCCGCCCGGCTACCACATCTCATATTTATGTGAAATTTATTGTACCGTGGGTGTATGTATCATGTTTATCTAATATATAATGTGCTTCTTATATAATTTTGAAGAAAATATAGATGAAAATGTCTATGTTTTTTTATTTTTTTATTAACACATCGGCCGATTCCCACCAAGGCAGGGTGGCCCGAAAAAGAAAAGCTTTCATCATCATTCACTCCATCACTGTCTTGCCAGAGGGGTGCTTTACACTACAGTTATAAAACTGCAACATTAACACCCCTCCTTCAGAGTGCAGACACTGTACTTCCCATCTCCAGGACTCAAGTCAGGCCTGCCGGTTTCCCTGAATCCCTTCATAAATGTTACCTTGCTTACACTCCAACAGCACGTCAAGTATTAAAAACCATTTGTCTCCATTCACTCCTATCAAATACGCTCACACATGCTTGCTGGAAATCCAAGCCCCTCGCACACAAAACCTCCTTTACCCCCTCCCTCCAACCTTTCCTAGGCCAACCCCTACCCCGCCTTCCCTCCACTACAGATTTATACACTCGAAGTCATTCTGTCTCGTTCCATTCTCTCTACATGTCCGAACCACCTCAACAAACCCTCCTCAGCTCTCTGGATAATAGTTTTGGTAATCCCGCACCTCCTCCTAATTTCCAAACTCCGAATTCTCTGCATTATATTCACATTATATTCAATGTCTATGTATTAATGTAAAATAAGACATTTAATGTGCCAAAGAGTGATTATTATTATTAAGTACTATATTAGTAGTATTACAATAGTACCTTGACTTACGAGTGCCCCAACTTACGAGTTTTCTGAATTATGAGCAGTTGCTTTGAGTTGTGAGCCAAAATCCGAGTTACGAGTGAGCTTCAGATATGCCGCCACTCGCAGGAAAGAGGAAATATCAAAAACCTCGGCAATAACCAATGTGTAACATTCTTTCAATTTTGATACCACTGGTAGTGTCATCCTGCCTTAATGTTCTATAATGTATGCCCTAAGTAAAGAGAAACAATTCTGGAACATATGTAATACATGTTCGGTAGGCCAGCTGGCTGATTTGCTTTGCCTGTCTCTATCTCCTTCTGTCTGTCTGTATCTATCTCTGTCTCTATCTCACAGGTACACATAAATACAATTATACATAGTGTAAATTACCTAGGATAGCCCAAAAAATCCAGACAAAGTGGACCCTCGGTTTTCGTTGAAAATTCTTTCCAGAATGCTGTTTGAGTGCTGTTACCGATCGAATTTGTTCCCATAAGGACAAATGTAAATTAGATTAGTCATTTCAGACCCCCAAAAATACACTTACAAAAGCACTTACGAAAATATGCTTACATAATTGTTCGAGTTTGGAGGTGAACAAAAACCGAGGGTCCACTGTACGATGCTTATAGATATAATGCATAATAAGCATGACTGGCAAGTAATACACATTTTCACTTGTTCAGGAATCAGACGTGACCGACTCTGCATCGTGTGTAATACCTGTTGGTTCACGAGCAGCTCTCTCTCTGAGACAGAGAGACAAGTAGAGAGACAGGAAGACAGAAACACAGGCAGACAGAATGACAGATAAGCAGAGACAGAGATAAACATAGACAGAGCTAGACAGACAGATAGACAGACAAATAGACAGATAGAAAAACAGATAGAGAAGGCATGTTTATTTGTAACAGTGAAAAATAAACCCAAGGCAGTGCACGATCATCAAATGTCACTCCACGAGTGACACTCCACTGGCAGTGGAGTGACAGACAGACAGATAGACAGAAACAAACAGATAGACAGACATGTTTATGTGTAACAGTGAAAAATAAAGCCAAGGCATTACACGATCATCAAATGTTACTCAACGAGTGTCACTTCACTGGCAGTGGAGTGACACTCATCTTACATTGTGCTTAAAGAAGTTTCATATACAGTGTACCCTTGATTATCCGTTCCAGAGAGTCTGACTAAATGCTAAATTTACGATTTGTGAAACCATTTTCCCCATAAGAAATAATGTAAATCCAATTAATCCATTCCAGACTCCCAAAAGTATTAAAAAAATTTTTTTTTTACATGAAATATAGATTTACATACACAGAAAACAATGAGACATGAAGAATAAAACAATAATAACATGACACTTCCCTCTATTGAAGACTCTTGTTGGTGTATGGAAGACAGGAGGAGGGGAGAGGATGGAGAAGTTACTGTTTGGAAGGGGAATCCCCTTCCATAAGGACTTCAGGTACCAAGTCCTTTTCTGGGGTTACTTCCCTTCTTTGTTTTTTAATGCCACTAGGACCAGCTTGAGAGTCACTTCACACCTGTGGCACTAAATATCTGTCCAGAGAGCTCTGTTTCTGGCGTCTCTTTAAAATTTCCCTAAAATGGGACAAGACATTGTCATTGTACATGTTGCCGACATGGCTTACAACAGCTTTGTTAGGGTGATGTTCTTCCACAAATCTTTCCATCCTACTCCACATTGCACAAATCTCCAATACTACTACCCTCTACCACCATCACTACCACCCTCTACCACCCTCTACCACCATCACAACCATTACCACCCTTTACCACCATCACTACCACCCTCTACCACCATCACAACCACTACCACCCTCTTCCACCATCACTACCACCCTCTACCACCATCACTACCACCCTCTACCACCATCACTACCACCCTCTACCACCATCACTACCACCCTCTACCACCATCACTACCACCCTCTACCACCATCACTACCACCCTCTACCACCATCACTACCACCCTCTACCACCATCACTACCACCCTCTACCACCATCACTACCACCCTCTACCACCATCACTACCACCCTCTACCACCATCACTACCACCCTCTACCACCATCACTACCACCCTCTACCACTATCACTACCACCCTCTACCACCATCACTACCACCACCACTTTCGTATTTTTCTTTAATTCTATCGTGTTTCTCACCTTTACCAAAGAGCTGGCGCTAGCTTTCTTTGGGTCCATGGTGGCTTATTTAGCAGTTGCAAGCACAAAAAAGAATGGAATATTACGAAATGTATCGTATGAACGTGTGGGGTGACGGTCACTCGCTGATAAACAATGGCACACTGACTGTGAATGGTGTGTAGGGCTGCTCGTATGCGTTCGGGACGAACGACTATTAGCGAGTCAAATGACGATTCGCGAGGCAATATTTTGATGAAAAAACGTTACAATTAGCGAAATTTACGAAATCCAATGTTCTTTACGGTGAGTAGTTTTAGACTTTTGAATATTGGTGGAGTATGCTGTCTGGAGTGGGAATTTGTTATCATTCTGACTGAAGCCTTTTGCTGGGTTATTAGTGGTCTTAGGTGATTGGATGCACAAATTCCATAGGTGAGATAAGGGTAGATGAGTGAATGATACAGTGCAAGGAGAGCTGATTGTGGAACATAGTACCGTATCTTTGATAGTATGCCTACTGTCTTAGCGAGTTTCTTGGAAATTTGTTGTATATGTGTCTGGAATTTGAGTCTACTGTCAAGGTGGATTCCTAGGAATTTTCCCTCTGTGAGTCTTGTGATGCGTGATCCGTTTAGCGTAATGTTAAGTGGAACATTTGTAGCTCTGTTTCCAAACTGAATGAAATAGGTTTTGTCAGTATTGAGAGTAAGCTTATTAGTCATCATCCAGGTAGATATTTTCTGCAATTCAGCATTAACAGTGTTGGCCAGTATGACTGGGTTTGGGTGAGAGAAGACGTATGTAGTGTCTTCTGCAAATAATATGGGTTTGAGTAGTTGTGATGCATTTGGTAGGTCATTGATGTAAATGAGAAAGAGGAGTGGGCCAAGGACACTTCCTTGAGGGAAAATCATAGGACCTCAATGGAAATAAGTCAG
This sequence comes from Cherax destructor, assembly GCA_009830355.1. NCBI lineage: Eukaryota > Metazoa > Arthropoda > Malacostraca > Decapoda > Parastacidae > Cherax > Cherax destructor. Next base: position 23,014 of record WNWK01003140.1, read on the forward strand.
ACTGGCTTTTTTGGGTTATTGTGCAAATTATTCTGTTTATAGTAAATTATGTACTGTATACAGTGTTTACAGTATAGGGTAATAATTTGTAAATCCATATAGTATATTAAAGTGTTGTCTCCACCGATCCTCCCATTTTTCATTATGTGTTAGTACATAAACAATATCTCTTAAGAAATGATGTAAAATAGACTATGCTGTTTGTACCAAATTTTCACTTACTAGATTAAAAATAACTTATAGAGTGGTTGGGACATAGCAATTGTACATGTAGAATAAGTGTTAGAATCCACCATCTCATCTTTCTTAGTTTAGTAATAAACAAGATAAAGGCAAACTCATACATGATATTTGACAATTTCTTCCATTAATCTGTTGATAGACTGGCTAGCAATTGTACATGTAAATAATTTAGAATACACAGTTTGTAATACAAGGTATAAATTGTCAACATAACACTAATTTTGCAGTTTGATAAAGAATGATGATCTGATCACAAAAATGCATCTGATACCAAATGTGTCACATGAAACCACAGACAAAATCCATCACACTTCAAGCACTTACGAAAATTCTCAAACTGGAGACCCCAGTATACAAGGGCAGAATGTAAAGGCAGATAAAGAAAATCACAAAAAAGAATTTGAGGCTATGAGTTTAGGGGATGGACTTCAAGATGTATCTCCAAGTACACCCCATTCAGTGTACTCAAATATACCTCATAATGTTTCTCTAGTAACTCCTCCAGTTGTTCAGAACAACAGTGCTGCCTATCATCAGGTAAAGTGTAAATTTTCTTTTGTCTGCAAGAGTTACATGTGGAAATTTACCTTTAAGCCTCTTATTTTAATTATAGAATTCAGCCCTGGATGACCCACATGGGCTTTTAGCTTCTTAATTTATTTATTTTTTCAACATGTCGGCCGTCTCCCACCAAGGCAGGGTGACAAAAAAGAAAGAAAATCCCCAAAAGAAAATACTTTCATCATCATTCAACACTTTCACCTCACTCACACATAATCACTGTCTTTGCAGAGGCGCTCAGATATGACAGCTGAGAATAAGTCCCTCCCAACTGTCACTATCCCAGACCCCTCCTTTAAAGTGCAGGCATTGTAGTACTTCCCATTTCCAGGACTCAAGTCCAACTAAATCAATTAACTGGTTTCCCTGAATCCCTTCACAAAATATTACCCTGCTCACACTCCAACAGCTCGTCAGGTCACAAAAACCATTTGTCTCCATTCACTCCTATCTAACACGCTCACACATGCTTGTTGGAAGTCCACAAAACCTCCTTTACCCCCTCCAACCTTTTTGAGGATGACCCCTACCCTGCCTTCCTTTCCCTACAGATTTATACACTCCAAGTCATTCTACTTTGATCCATTCTCTCTAAATGACCAAACCACCTCAACAACCCCTCTTCAGCCCTCTGACAAATACTTTTAGTAACTCCACACCACCTCCTAATTTCTACACTCCGAATTTTCTGCATAATATTTACACCACACATTGCCCTTAGACAGGACATCTCCACTGCCTCCAGCCGCCTTGTCGCTGCAGCATTTGCAACCCATGCTTCACACCTATATAAGAGTGTTGGTACCACTGTACTTTCGTTCATTCCCTTCTTTGCCTCCATGGATAACGTTTTTTGTCTCCACAGATACCTCAATGCACCACTCACCTTTTTTCCTTCATCAATTCTATGGTTAACCTCATCCTTCATAAACCCATCCGCTGACAAGTCAACTCCCAAATATCTGAAAACATTCACTTCTTCCATAATCCCTCTCTCCAATGTGATATCCAATTTTTCTTTATTTAAATCGTTTGATACCCTCATCACCTTACTCTTATCTATGTTCACTTTCAACTTTCTACCTTTACACACCCTCCCAAACTCGTCCACTAACCTTTGCAACTTTTCTTTAGAATCTCCCATAAGCACAGTATCATCAGCAAAAAGTAACTGTGTCAACTCCCATTTTGGATTTGATTCCCCATAATTTAATCCCACCCCTCTCCCCAACACCCTAGCATTTACTTCTTTTTACAACCCCATCTATAAATATATTAAACAACCATGGTGACATTACACATCCCTGTCTAAGACCTACTTTTACCAGGAAGTAATCTCCCTCTATCCTACACACCCTAACCTGAGCCTCACTATCCTCATAAAAACTCTTTACAGCATTCAGTAACTTACTACCTATTCCATACACTTGCAACATTTGCCACATTGCTCCCCTAACCACTCTATCATATGCCTTTTCTAAATCCATAAATGCAATGAAAACTTCCCTACCTTTATCTAAATACTGTTCTTAATATCCTGTAATAATATTTAGTTATGCCATTCACTGTTAATGTTCCTTAAGTCACTCCTACTATATTTCTAGCATATTTTTTTATTGCTGATTCATGTTTTTTTTCCTTTAAGATATGGTAGTTTATTCTTCTCCCATGCTCTGTCTATATACCATGCATCTTACACTATACTTTGACCTATTGCTGTGTACTGCTTTCATCATGCCATTTTCTGCACTGTTTTCATCTAACCTTAGCATATATTTCTTGTATTAAGCTTCATTTCATCTGTTGTCTGGGCACTCTGCTGTTTTTCTGATTAAATTGTAACTTCATCTTTCACTAATGCATTTATTAATGGAGTAAAAAAGTGACTCTTTAGTAAATAGTAAGAATTTTGGGGTGTCATATAGGCATACCACCCAACCAGTGAACCAGGTGCTAAGGGCATAAAGATGGGGGTCCTTTATTGTTAAACCCTTAGCACCTAGTTTGCTGGTTGGGAGACATGCCTATATGGGTGTGTGACATACGCCAAATAAACTGTAACATACTCTTAGCATGCCACATTTGGGATGTGATGAACAATTGGGAATTTATTTATTAAAATGACTTTGATGCTTGTGAAGGGTTAAGGCAAGATAAGATTTGTTTGAATTTTTAACTCAGAGGGTTAGCCATCCAGGATAACCTAAGAAAGTCAGTGTGTCATTGAGGACTGTCTGACATAAGGAATTGGAGCTGCCCTCTTCCTTGGATCAGGCACTGCATGAATCTAATGGGTTTAGCACTTCTTCAATAATTTAATAAATTCCATCAAAAATTAATGCTGTAGTGCTTTAATATGACTGACATGTACTAGTCTTCACATACAAAGATAAAAAACAGTCATTGACAGCTTTTTCTCTTTTTGGCAATAAAGTGACATTTAAACCTGCTTTCTCTTAATCACGATAAAGGGGCTACTAAGGCACCAGTGAATTAAGTGAACAAGCGCATTGAATACATATGTCAGTGAAGTCTTTTGAGCTAACTCGTAATTCCAAGGATTTTTACAAGGTTTAACCCTTTACCGGGCACTCCCTGGAAAATGATAATTTCGAAATGTATTTCATATGAGTGGATAGAGTAACTCAATGTAAGGATAATGAGCCCATATAATTGAAATTCTAAAAAAAACTTTTCACGCAATTGCCAATATTTAAGGACCGTCTACAGACGGTCCTGACCGTTAAAGGGCGTCAAATTCTGAATGTTGCAAATTTGCAATTGTTAATAAAACACCAAATAAGTATTTTTCTATTTTATTATACTAATAGACAATATCAAAAACACAAATGGAACTTGTTTCCAAACATTTTGTAGGTATAAAAAATATAAAAGTGAACCAAAGAGCAACATGGACACATTGCAATGGGATAAAACTTTCAAGTCCCATATTCCTGAATTTCCTGAGAAAAAACAATCATTCTTGATCACTAATTGCTACAATGAAAGGCTATGAAGCAATTTCTTTCCTTCTTGATGCATAGATTTACCTTGCATACGGCACACAAAAATGAGGATGTGACATGATTTTTCGTTTTGCTGCAATAATTGCATGTAAATATTCTGCCTTGCACTGGCCAGTGACCTAGCATTTTATCAAACCTATCATTTTGGTCAAACCTCACACTGTCATCAGGCCTTTCTGCACGTTGGTACTGCACTGGAGATGGCAACAGGTCATCTGGTTCTGGATCTGAGTCACTTTCCACCAAAAAGCAGAGATATTTGAACTTCTGTTGGAAGGGTTCACAATAGAGCAATTTCTCATTGATCTGGAATGACAATAAGAATGTTCTGTACACACCCAGACCACTACAGAATTCATATATGCACTAGAAATTTTTATATAAATATTTATTTACTGAAATTTAAAATGTGGCCCTGACGGCGGGACCGTCTGTACACGGTCCTCTTTTGTTGCACTTTTTCAATTGCATGGTACACTCATATTATGCATATCTAACTCCTGATATATATCTCAAAATATGCCTAAACTATTCATTTACACACTGGACACAACAATTAGTACTTACCGACATTGTAGAGAGTATAATCACAGTGTATATGAGTGGAACAAGAGCAAAAATTCGGCTCTGGGTGACGCCAAGCGAGAAGTGTTTACATTTTGGTCTCTCAACCAATGGGAAACGAGCAGATGCCGGTCTCACTTAGCTGGAGCGACTCACAGAAGGCTTGTGATTGGTCAGATATAGAGAATGGGAACCTAGATGCGCTGGGGGAGTAGGATGACACGCGCAAAAACACGTGTTTAGGACCGTCTGTACACGGTCCTGCCCGGTAAAGGGTTAATAAATACCCAACAATTATTTTTAATTCTTTGTCATGCTATGCTCTTCTGCTATCAAATTTCTAAGCTTCAGCACCTATTCAATAAAGTAAAAAAAAAAATTACAGGTACCCCTACATAAATAGATAATGAGAGTAAATAATATTTTATGTTGCACATAAATATGCACTGCAATTGAATGCACCAGCTGAAGTATAACCTCCTGTAAATATATCCAGCAGTGTACACCCCAATGAGGAAGCGAATGCACACATGCAAGTACAGTATTGCACATTCTTATGATGTAATCTTTTTTTTCCAGATTTTCAACTTCAGCCCAGCTTTCATGAACTTTTATTATAGCAGCTATGGCATGACCCCTGGATTTAATCCAGGATATCCCTGTAGTAGCCCCTTGGGATCTGGTTGCATACTACCATCAGGTTTGTGGACAGAGGTTCTGTAATATATCCAACTAGGTAGAGGATCTTGTCATTCTACTAGCAGATGTAGGATTGAACCTCCAGCACTCCTGCTGAATGACTCACATAGACTTAGTACTTTATGAGAAGTGACTAAAATGTTGGGAGCAAGGGGCTAGTAACCCTTTCTCCTGTATATACGTATTACTAAATGTAAAAGGAGAAACTTTCGTTTTTCCTTTTGGGCCACCCCGCTTTGGTGGGAAACTGCCGACGTGTTGAAAGAAAGAAGAAAAAAGAGAAACTTTTGTTTTTCTTTTTGGGCCACCCTACCTCGGTGGGAAATGGCTGATTTGTTGAAAGACGAAGAAGATATACTATAGTACAGTGGACCCCCGGTTTACGTTATGCTCCAAACTCGAACAATTATGTAAGTGTATTTTTGTAAGTGCTTTTGTAAGTGTATTTTTGGGGGTCTAGAAGGACTAATCTAATTTACATTATTCCTTATGGGAACAAATTCGTTCGGTAACGGCACTTGAACAGCATTCTGGAACGAAATAATGATGTAATCCGGGGGTCCACTGCATATACAGTGGACCCCCGGTTATCGGCCATAATTCGTTCCAGAATGCTGTTCAAGTGCCGTTACCAAACTAATTTGTTCCCATAAGGAATAATGTAAATTAGATAGTCTGTTTAGACCCCAAAATATGCTTACAAAGCACTTACAATACACTTACATAATTGTTCGAGTTGGGAAGAGTACGAAATCCGGGGGTCCACTGTATACTATATATACGTATACTATATACTACAGTCTCCAAACTCGCCCTTTTATGTAAGTTTATTTTTGTAAGTGCTTTTGTAAGTATTTTTGGGGGTCTAAAAAGACTAATCTAATTTACATTATTCCTTATGGGAACAAATTCATTCAGTAACGGCACTTGAACAGCATTCTGAAACAAAAAAATGACGTTATCCGGGGGTCCACTGTATATATATTTATTTATTTACATTTACAGTGGACCCCCGAGTAACGAGCATAATTCATTCCAGAAGGCTGCTCAGGTGCCATTACCGAACGAATTTTCTCCCTTAAGGAATAATGTCAAGTAAGTTAGTCCATTTCAGACCCCAAAATACACTTACAAAGCTTACTATTATACTTACATAATTGTACGATTTCCGAGGTGCTCGTAACTCGGGGGTCCACTGTATACAGTGGACCCTCGGTTAACGAATACCCCGGAAATCGTGCAATTATGTAAGTATAATTTTGTAAGTTCTTGTGGAAGTGTGTTTTTGGGGGTCTGAAATAGACTAACCTACATGACATTATTTCTTAAGGACGTAAATTCGTTCGGTAATGGCACTTGAGCAGGCTTCTGCAATGAATTTTTTTCGTTAACCGAGGGTCCACTGTATTTATATATTATATATTTATTTACATATGCAGAATCTAATGCAAAAATGGGAGTTGTCACATTTGCTTTTGGGAGATTCTGAAGAGAAGTTGCAAAGGTTAGTAGACAAATTTGAGAGGGTGTGTAAAATAGGGAAATTAAAAATGAAATTATGAAAGAGCAAGGTGGTGATGGTAATAAACAATTTAGGTAATGAAGGATTGAATATCAGATTGGAAGGAGGGGAATATGAAAAAAGTGAATGTAGCTAGGGACCAAGGCAGGGTGCCCCCAAAAAAGGAAAATGCACTCATCAGTCGGATTACCTTCCGATAGTATACCTACCCCTCCTTCAGAATGCAGTCACTGCCCTTACTACCTCCAGGACTTATGTCTGGCTAAATGGTTTCCCTGAATCCCATCATGAAAGTTATTTTGCTTACACTCCAAAAAGCACATAAGTTGAAAACCACTTGTCTCCCTTCATTCCTTTCTACCATGCCCACACATGCCTCCTGGATACTTATGCCCCTAAAACTCCAGGCCTCTTTTAAACCCCTCCCCCTCCCTCCAATCATTTTCAGGATGACCCCCTATCCTTCCTACTCTCCACCCCCAGATTTATACACCCTTTTTATACACCCTCTGATTGTTGAAGGGGTTAGCTGCCCAAACCACATCAACAACCCCTCCTCAGTCCCATGGTGACCCCACATTGCCTTTTAATTTCTATGCTCCAAATGCTCTGCATGATGATCACACCACACATTGCTCTCAAACATAATATAATATATGCATGCATACATGCACATCTGCATATATTTAGTGTATCCTGGATGTAAATAGTGCAGTATAGTTGCAAGATTTATTTGTCATCTTAAGTGTTTATTGACAAAGAAAGGGCCATCAATCATACCAAAGTATAAAACATTTAACAGGCTTCCATTTCACACTCATGTGAGAGGACAGTTGCGTCTCCATTAGTGGTTGCAGTCTGTCAACATACAGTGGACCCTCGGATTTCGTAATATTTCGTTCCAGAATGCTGTTCGAGTGCTGTTACCGAACGAATTTGTTCCCATAAGGAATAATGTAAATTACATTAGTCCTTTTAGACCCCCAAAAATACACTTACAAAAGCACTTACAAAAATACACTTACATAATTGTTCGAGTTGGGAGCAGTACGAAATCCGGGGGTCCACTGTATGTATTACATTTGAGGGATATTTGCTTTAAACTTTTGTAACCTTTAGTGTTTGTTCAGTATGGGTTTATTTGTTCTTGGACTTTTTCAGTCACACCTCAGTGTTTGTTATTTTATTATTTTTTATTAACACATCGGCTGTTTCCCACCAAGGCAGGGTGGCCCGAAAAAGAAAAACTTTCAGCATTATTCACTCCATCACTGTCTTGCCAGAGCGTGCTTACACTACAGTTATAAGACTGCAATATTAACACCCCTCCTTCAGAGTGCAGACACTGCACTTCCCATCTCCAGGACTCAAGTCTGGCCTGCCGGTTTCCCTGAGTCCCTTCATAAATGTTACCTTGCTCACACTCCAACAGCACGTCAAATCCTAAAAACCATTTGTCTCCATTCACTCCTATCAAATACGTAGTATGCTCACGCATGCTTGTTGGAAGTCCAAGCCCCTCGCACACAAAACCTCTTTTATCCCCTCCCTCCAACCTTTCCTAGGCCGACCACTACCCCGCCTTCCCTCCACTACAGATTTATACACTCGAAGTCATTCTATTTTGTTCCATCCTCTCTACATGTCCGAACCACCTCAACAACCCCTTCTCAGCCCTCTGGATAATAGTTTTGGTAATCCCACACCTCCTCCTAATTTCCAAACTACGAATTTTCTGCATTATATTCACACCACACATCGCCCTCAGACAAGACATCTCCACTGCCTCCAGCCTTCTCCTTGTTGCAATATTCACCACCCATGCTTCACACCCATATAAGAGTGTTGGTATAACTATACTCTCAAACATACCCCTCTTTGCTTCCACAGACAAAGTTCTTTGTCTCCGCAGACTCCTAAGTGCACCACTCACTCTTTTTCCCTCATCAATTCTATGATTCACCTCATCCTTCATAGACCCATCTGCTGACATGTCCACTCCTAAATATCTGAATGCATTCACCTCCTCCATACTCTCTCCCTCCAATCTGATATCCAATCTTTCGTCACCTAATTTTTTTGTTATTCTCATCACCTTACTCTTTCCTATATTCACTTTTAATTTTCTTCTTCAGCTTTGTTTTGCTTAGGGCCAGGACATTCAACTTTTTTTCATTCATAACATCAGCAATCATCTTTTTCTTATCATCTGCACTACATCCATGCACATTCAAGCATCCCAGTTTTATAAAGTTTTTCTTCTTCTCTTTTTTAGTAATGTATACAGGAGAAGGGGTTACTAGCCCATTGCTCCCGGCATTTTAGTCGCCTCATACGACACGCATGGCTTACAGAGGAAAGATTCTTTTCCACTTTCCCATGGAGAATAGGGGAAATAAAGAAGAACAAGAACTATTAAGAAAAAGATGAAAAACCTAGATGTGTGTATGTATATACAGTGGACCCTCGGAAATCGAACATCTCGGTAATCAAACAAATCGGAAATAGAACACTTTTTTTAGAACAAATTTTATTTTGGTAATCGAACACTTTCCGCCAATCGAACAAGTGCGTATCAGACCTGTCCGCCCAGGCATGCTTGGGTGCCTCGCCGCGCAAGCGTCGGGAGCCAGTCTAGTGTTGTTTATACTTGAGTAAACATCACCCTGCATGCTCATCCAAACATTTCACAATTAATTACAGTGGACACTCGGTTAAAGGCCGTAATCCGTTCCAGAAGCTGGGCCTTAAATTGAAATGGCCTTTAACCAAAATAATATTCCCCATAAGAATTAATGTAAATACAATTAATCCGTTCCAGACAAAAATATTAACAAAAAATTTTTTTTTAACAATTAAATCAGTATTACATACAGTGGTACCTCGAGTTACGATGGTCCCCAAAATCGCCCTTTTATGTAAGTTTATTTTTTAAATGCTTTTGTAAGTATATTTTTGGGGGTGTAAAAGGACTAGTCTATTTTACATTATTCCTTATGGGGATAAATTCGTTTGGTAATGGCACTTGAACAGCATTCTCGAACGAAAAATTATCGTAACTCGAGGTACCACTGTACCTTTATTGAAGACTAATGCTGGCTTCTGGAAGATAGGGAGGAGGAAAGAGGGAGGAGTTAGTGTTTGGAAGGGTAATCTCTCTGTGATCTTTTAATGCCACTAGGATCAGCTTGAGAGTCACTCCACCAACTATACTCCCTGCATGCCTGCTACACTCCCTGCATGCCTGCTACACTCCCTGCATGCCTGCTACACTCCCTGCATGCCTGCTACACTCCCTGCATTCCTGTTACACTCCCTGCCTTCCTGCTACACTCCCTGCATACCTGCTACACTCCCTGCATGCCTGCTACACTCCCTGCATGCCTGCTACACTCCCTGCATGCCTGCTACTCTCCTTGCCTCTATGCCTGCCTGCCTTGAATTCTATTGTGTTTCTCACTTTCTTTACCAAAGGAACTTTACTAAGAACTTTCCTTGGGGCCATGGTGACTTATTTCGCAGTTGCACTTGATAAATAACCACCAAAAACAATGGATTAGAGCAAAATGTTTGGATGAATGGCAGAAGCTTCCTCACGCACCGAGAGACACAAGCAAACTGAAGCACAAGCGGCCCTAGCCGGCGGACAGATGCATCCCATACGGCCTCTAACCGAAAAACGGCCTCTAACCAGGAGCCGAAAAACCGGCCTCTAACCGAGTTGGCCTTTAACCAAGGGTCCACTGTAATTGTGTTTGGAGTTTGTTCATTAAGTGCGACTGTGAAATAAGCTACCATGGGTTCCAAGAAAGTTCCTAGTGGTACCCCTGTGGTGAAGAAAGTGAGAAACACCATAGACATGAAGAAGGAAATACGTAATGCAAAAATACGAGAGTGGTGTGTGAATTTCTGAGCTTGCCAGGATATATGGCAAAAACAGGTCAACTATCACTTCTATCCTGGCTAAGAAGGAACAAATTAAGCAAGCTGATGTTGCAAAAGGTGTTAATATGCTAGCCAAAAATAGACCACAAATAATCGAAGAGGTTGAGAAGTTGTTGCTGGTGTGGATCAAGGATAAAGAGTTGGCGGGTGATAATGTGTCAGAGACAATCATTTGTGAAAAGGCAAGGAAGTTGCATGCCGATCTTGCAAAGAAAATGCCTGCAACCAGTGCTGATTGTAGTGTTAGTGATTTCAAGGCCAGCAAAGGCTGGTTTGAGAGATTTAAGAAGTGTAGTGGCATACACAATGTGGTAAGGCATGGTGAGGCTGCCAGTTCAGACAAACATGCGGCTGAAAAATTCATTACTGAATTTCACGACTACATAAAGACTGAAAATTTGAAAGCTGAACAAGTGTTCAATTGTGATGAAACAGGCCTGTTTTGGAAGAAAATGCCCAACAGGACCTACATTACTCAGGAGGAATAGGCACTGTCAGGACACAAGTCTATGAAAGACAGGCTAACTCTCATGTTGTGTAGTAATGCTAGTGGGGATTTTAAATTGAAGCCTTTACTGGTGTATCACTCAGAAAATCCCAGTGTTCAAGAAACACAAAGTCGTCAAAAATAGATTGTGTGTCTTGTGGAGAGCTAGTCAGAATGCATGGGTCACAAAGCAACTTCTCAGTGAGTGGATCCATGAAGTGTTTGGCCCCAGTGTGAAAAAATACCTACAGGAAAAGGATTTGAGCAAAAAGTGCCTCCTGTTACTGGACAATGCTCCTGCACATCCTCAAAACATGGAAGACCTACTGTGTGAAGACTTCAGATTTATAAAAGTGAAGTTCTTGCCTCCTAACACCACTCCTCTCCTCCAGCCCATGGACCAGCAGGTCATTTCCAACTTCAAAAAACTCTACACAAAAGCATTGTTTGAAAAGTGCTTTGAAGTGACCTCGGACACTTAGAGAGTTCTGGAAGAATCACTTCAATATCTGGAAGAGCATAAGGATAGAATTGAGGCTATTGATTCATGGGAGGAGGAGGAAGAAGGACTGGTTGAGGTGCCTTCTTCAGAGATTAAGGAGATTTGTGTAATGTGGAATAGGGTCCAGGCATTTGCTGAAAAATACCACCCTGAGCAAGCTAAAACAAGCCATATCAGCAGCATGTTCAGTGACTAAACAATGTCCTACTTCAGGCAAATGTTAAAGAGGCACCAGAAACAGAGGACTGTGGACAGTTATTTTGTTAGACAAGGGTCCAGTGATTTTCAAGCTGGTCCTAGTGGGATTAAAAGACCAAAAAGAGAAGAAACCCCAGATAGGGCTTTGATACCTGAAGTCCTTTTGGAGGGGGATTCCCCTTCCAAACACTAACCCCTCCCTCCCTCACTCCTCCCTATCTTCCATATGCCATCAACAATCTTCAATAAAGGTAAGTAAAAATACATGCATTTATTTAATATATCTTTAGTAGTATATAATTCTTTTGTGTATGTAGAACTATAATTAATGTCATTAAAATGTATTATTTTTTAATATTTTTGGGTTTCTGGAACGGATTAATTGTATTTCCATTATTTCTTATGGGAAATATTGATTCAATTTTCGAACATTTCGAGTTAAAAATAAGCTCCTGGAACGGATTATGTTCGATTTCCGAGAGTCCACTGTATGTACATATATGCATGTGAATGCCTGTGTAGTGTGACCTAAGTGTAAGTAGAAGTAGCAAGATATACTTGTTATCCAGCGTGTTTATGAGACAGAAAAAAGACACCAGCAATCCTACCATCATGTAAAACAGTTACAGGTTTCTGTTTCACACTCACTTGGCAGGACGATAATACAGTACCTCCCTGTGTGGATGCTGTCTACCAGCCTACTACCTCAGTGTTTGTATATGCATGATTACTGGCTTGTGATTACCTACTTGGTAGGTACATTAACAATTATGTTCCTGGTGTCCCATACTCATTATATAGTTTGCCATACAAATGCTTACAGTTTCGGTATTGTAGTTGTAGTAAACATATTTCTTTTTGGAAACTATTCCAGGCTATCTGACACTCCAGGAAAAAAAAATCATTCTGGAGTTCTTTATGTCTGTAATGATATTCTGTAATTTGAAAATGTGGCTTTTATTTTTTCCAGTTTTCTTGTATATTTTTATGTATGTGTAAGAGAATTGTTCACTTTGCTGGCACAAACAACACTTGTTTTCTGTCATGTTAGAGACCATAGCTATACCATAAACAGATATCTTGATAAAACTATTTATTCCTCTTCTAAACATTCCTAGGTATTATGAAGTTTACTCTCCTTTTTGTTTCTGCTGATGCTTGTTTCCAAGTACAGTGGACCCTCAGTTTTCGTTCACCTCCCAACTCGAACAATTATGTAAGTGTATTTTTGTAAGAGCTTTTGTAAGTGTATTTTTGGGGGTCTGAAATGACTATTCTAATTTACATTTGTCCTTATGGGAACAAATTCGTTCATTGATGGCACTCAAACAGTATTCTGAAAGGAATTTTCAATGAAAACCGAGGGTCCACTGTACATTATCAAATACTCTTGACTTGATTTTGACTTTCTCTTCACTTGACCTGTTTTCAGTTATTTTCCTCACCTCTTCATATGACCTCTCCTTCATGACCTGATAATTATCCTTCATGGACTGAAACATTTTCTTTAATATTCATGTTTACTGATTATATCTTGTTGCATTTCCTGTACCTCATACCAAAAATTAAATATCCATTTACATTTTGAAGCACACATTATTATTCCTTGTCCTTGATGATTTTTTTTTTTTTATTAACACATCGCCGATTCCACCAAGGCAGGGTGGCCCAAAGAAAACTTTCATCATCATTCACTCCATCACTGTCTTGCCAGAAGGGTGCTTACACTACAGTTATAAAACTGCAACATTTACACCCTCCTTCAGAGTGCCGGCACTGTACTTCCCATCTCCAGAACTCAAGTCCGGCCTGCCGTTTCCTGAATCCCTTCATAAATGTTACTTTGCTCACACTCCAACAGCACGTCAGTATTAAAACCATATGCCTCCATTCACTCCTATCAAATACGCTCACACATGCTTGCTGGAAATCAAGCCTCGACAAAACTTCCTTTACCCCTCCCCCCAACCTTTCCTAGGCCGACCCTACCCCGCCTTCCCTCCACTACAGATTTATACACTCTCGAAGTCACTCTGTCTCGTTCCATTCTCTCTACATGTCCAAACCACCTCAACAACCCCTCCTCAGCTCTCTGGACAATCGTTTTGGTAATCCCGCACCTCCTCCTAATTTCCAAACTCCGAATTCTCTGCATTATATTCACACCACACATTGACCTCAGACATGACATCTCCACTGCCTCCAGCCTTCTCCTCGTTGCAACATTCATCACCCATGCTTCACACCCATATAAGACGTTGGTATAACTATACTCTCATACATTCCCTCTTTACTTCCATGGACAAGGTTCTTTGTCTCCACAGACTCGAAGTGCTCCACTCACCCTTTTCCCCTCATCAATTCTATGATTCACCTCATCCTTCATAGACCCATCCGCCGACATGTCCACTCCCAAATATCTGAATACATTCACCTCCTCCATACTCTCTCCTTGATGATATGATACAGAAATATTTTGTCAGAAGAAAGTCAAATGAATAACTGAAATTTGCATTTCACTTGTGCTATCTTTCAGGCTTGCCACCATTACCATCAGCACCAGGATTCCTCACAGGAGCAGGCTATCACTTCAGTAATGTGGGCTTGCCTCTTATTGGAGGACTGCGCATCCCTGGCTTCTCACTCTTGCATCTAGGCCAGGCTGGGATCCTGCTTCATTCTGCAACCCTTCTTGGAGACAAGCTTAAGCTTTCAGAAGTTCTTCAAGGTTGGACACTTTTGTTTCAACGCAAGTCAGGAAATTTGTCGACTTTTTGTTTATACTGTACACTATCTTCGTTTGGTTTATACTGTACTTAGAATCTTTCCTATTATTCCTCGCTCATAGCAAATATCTGTTTGCAGCATTATTGCTATGCTTTCCCTATTCATCCTTGACAATGCTGAAGGCCTCTTGATTTAAGAAAGTGGAGCTAGTCTTTTCTTTCTTGAATCAGATCTGATTAACCTTTAATTCCCAGGTGATGTATGACATAATACATAATACGTAAATAATACATAAAAACAGAATTAGAGTATGCCTGTGTATAATGAGAAAGGTATATAGTAATACCTAGTGTATACCTGGAAGATGTTCTGGGAGTCAGTGCCTCCCGGCCCAGTCCATGACCAGGCCTCGCAGTAGATCAGTGCCTGATCAACCAGACTTATGGCTGGTTGCACGTAAACCAACGTATAAGTTCGCTGTTAGCCCATTTACCATGGCAGGTCCTGCACTTTGAATATTCATGTGAGTGGCAATATTTAAAAAAAAAAAATCTTATAGTTTGAAAGAGTCAATTTTTCTAAGTAGACCTTTGAAAAGAAAAATGAAATCAGAAGAAAACTTATGATTTTTAAGGTGTGTTGAAGTTGGCAAAAAAGATCACTCATTGGCAATAGTGGGATGAATATGCATAGTGGCATATATGTTTTACAATTTATTGGTGCCAGATTATAATTGTTTTTCATTTTTTAATATCTAATCCTACATACACTAGTTTTTTAATGTGTTTTAGCACTCAAAACATGGGGATATATCATTTTTATGAGCATCTGGCATATTTATATGAATAAATATTAAGCATATAAATAAGTCACACACAGTTTGGTCCAATTTGTATATATATGTTGCTCACAGTTAAAGAGTTAATTGCTTCTGTATGGAGTGATTAGTTCCCTTATAGAGGGGTGATAATTAGATAATTGGTTTTAACTGCACTTACAATGTTGTCTAGAAAAGTAGTTCCTTTACAGTCATGTTTTACATTTAAGACACACAGCTGATGTATTAGCCTTTAATCTTAACATTTCAGATGCGAGTATAGACCTTGAAGCCCGTGATCAATGGGGGCGTGTTGCCCTTATGTATGCAGTAATGGGCAACCATCAGGAAGCTGTAGAAACACTTCTCTGGGCTGGAGCGAGACCTGATGCTACTGACTCTCATAATCGCACTCCATTACACTTTGCTGCTTATAAAGTAAAGTAGGAAAGGTTGAAAGGAGGGGATAATAGGTTTTTTTGTATATGATGGGCTTGAACATCCAACAGGTGTGTGTAAGCATGTTAGATAGGAGGGAGTGTGGGAAAGAGGTTTTTATGGCTTGATGTGCTGTTGGAGTGTGAGCAAGATAACATTTATGAAAGGATTCAGGGAAATTGATTAGCCAGACTTGAGTCCTGGAGGTAGGAAGTACAGTCACTGCCTCTGAAGGAGAGGTGGGAATATTGTAGTTTAGAGGAGCATCTGAACTGTAATGTTGGCCCACCTCTGGAAAGACATGGAATGAGCGATGGTGAAAGTGTTTCTTCTTTTTCAGGTCACCCTACCTTGGTGGGAAAGGCCAGTGTGTTAAAAAGAAAAAAATAAGTTTTCTTGAATTATGACTGCAGTAAGCCCTCAGTTTGAGCTGGGACTGCATTACTGTACTGGGAAACTGCATGAAGTAGCTTTCATGCAGTCACAAGCATTACATTTATAAACAGTCACCATCATTACAGTTGTGCACAGTCACCAGTGTTGCATGCACTCAGTCATGCACTTATCAACACTATACTCATACAAACTAACCAACAATTTTTTCATACATTCTCATCAATATTACTATCTGTAGGTCACCCTGCCTTAGTAAGAAACAACTGATAAATTCGCAGTAAATAAATACTCATGTACACTGCTGCATCTAGTACAGTTCAGGTAAAACAAACCTTAATAAACATCTATATTGCGGAAGTTACAAGTGAGAAAAGGCATTAGTACACACAGGGTTTGAATAGTGTGAGGATGAGATTGACATAATTAGTAGTTAGTCTAGTTTTATTCTTGTCAGATGAATGGTAAATGAAGCTGAACTTGTATTATGCTTGTCAGAAGAATGATGAATGAAGTTGAACTTGTGTACAGGAAGTCTCTTACTTTAGTGGTGCCCTGAATTACGCATTCACACTTGCAAATGAGGCGTCAAGGGACCAGTTCAGTGTTTACAACTGCTGAACCAAAATATGAACACATGTAAAACTAACCAATTCTTTGTTTTCTATATAATCAACCTGTTTATAAATTTAAAAAACAAAAACAAAAATGCAACTTGTTTATAAACTGAGGACTTTCTGTATAAATTTTAGTTAAACAGATAATACTGATGTAATTGGTAAAAAGCTAAGATTACATAATTACAGCAATTATTTGTTTTATAGAGGGCTGAGAATACAGAAAATTTTCTCAATTTCAAATCAGATTTTACTCGCGTAATGAGAGAAAGAAGTTGAAAATAAGAAACTGGCCCAGTCATGAGGTCATTCAAAAATTCTAATAGTGCTGTATGACCCTTGTAAGTTTAGTGCTTAGTTATGATTATAATAATAAAAAAATCTAAAATAATTTTAATTCATATAGGGACATCTGGGTTGTATCAAGGCCATTCTGCATACAGTTGAGAGCAAAGGAATAACTAACTCTGAAGGTCAGGGTGGTGTTTGGCTGGCTCAGGATGTGAAGGGTGTGACACCGCTACATCATGCAGCCATACACAGTAATAGCAAGTGTCTGCAAGTCCTGCTCAAGTATGCAGCACCTGGAACACTGGATACAGAGGACCACAAGAAGGTATGCATTTCACAGCATCACTGGATATTAATGGTGGGAATGTTATAACTCTCATTATCTCTGGCAGTGTTGCTCTTAAGCAGTTTTTCATTATTAAACAATTTAAATTAACCCTTTCAGGGTCCAGATCCCTAATCTAAGAATTACTTTCATGGTCCAAGAATTTAAAAAAAAAAATTTTTGTTTATGAAATGATAAGAAAATCTTTTTCAGGAAGTAGTGAAACCAAAAGTACGAAATTTGATGGAAAACTAAGGAATTACACTCACAAAGTTAGTGGTTTCTGCGATATTTATGCATTGGTAATTTCGCCCACTTTGAGTTTATTTTTGGCCAGTTCCATTGTTCCAGTTGACCAAACTCATAGCTGTTTCACTAGTATTCCTTCCATTCTGTTGATTGAGTACAAGAAACTGCCAATTTAACTATTTCATATACCCAATAAAGTGATCAGAAATCTGTAAGTTGGCAAGTTTAAAAAAAAATTCGAAGACTGCAGATTTCAAACTTGAATCCAGAATAAACAATGTAGATATTCCTTGCACTTAACAATTCCTCTGTTCATTAGTTACATCCCCAGGCCTCTCCTATAGTATTACACTTGCTTTCCATTTTGAATTTTTATTCACACAAAGATTTTTATTCACAAAAGATTTACCAGTATGCAGACTACAGCATTACAGTAAGAATTGTATAAACAATGTCAGCGCATTGTGAGCAAATTAAGACTGACTAGTTGGACGCATGTTGGACAAGTAACGTAATTTGTGTCCTCTGGAATATTGGCAAAAATCGAACATTTCTGCTACTTTTATCTTAATTTCAAGCTACTTTCAGTCCTGAGACCAATAAAAAATCATATCTATTTCTGTAATATATCATATATTCTATCAAATGATACCAAGAAACCAAGATTTTTTTTTTTTTTCAACAAGTCGGCCGTCTCCCACCGAGGCAGGGTGACCCAAAAAGAAAGAAAATTCCAAAAAGAAAATACTTTCATCATTCAACACTGTCACCTCACTCATACATAATCACTGTCTTTGCAGAGGAGCTCAGATACGACAGTTTAGAAGTCCCTCCAAACTGCCAATATCCCAAACCCCTCCTTTAAAGTGCAGGCATGGTACTTCCCATTTCCAGGACTCAAGTCCAACTAAATCAATTAACTGGTTTCCCTGAATCCCTTCACACAATATTACCCTGCTCACATTCCAACAGCTCGTCAGGTCCCAAAAAACATTCGTCTCCATTCACTCCTATCTAACACGCTCACACATGCTTGCTGGAAGTCCAAGCCCCTCGCCCACAAAACCTCCTTTACCCCCTACCTCCAACCTTTTCGAGGACGACCCCTACCCCGCCTTCCTTCCCCTTCAGATTTATACGCTCTCCAAGTCAATCTTCTTTGATCCATTCTCTCTAAATGACCAAACCACCTCAACAATCCCTCTTCAGCCCTCTGACAAATACTTTTAGTAACTCCACACCTCCTCCTAATTTCCACACTCCGAATTTTCTGCATAATATTTACACCACACTTTGCCCTTAGACAGGACATCTCCACTGCCTCCAGCCACCTCCTCACTGCAGCATTTGCAACCCATGCTTCACACCCATATAAGAGTGTTGGTACCACTATACTTTCGTACATTTCCTTCTTTGCCTCCATGGATAACGTTTTTGTCTCTACAGATACCTCAATGCACCAATCATCTTTTTTCCTTCATCAATTCTATGGTTAACCTCATCCTTCATAAACCCATCTGCTGACAAGTCAACTCCCAAATATCTGAAAACATTCACTTCTTCCATAATCCCTCTCTCCAATGTGATATCCAATTTTTCTTTATTTAAATCATTTGATACCCTCATCACCTTACTCTTATCTATGTTCACTTTCAACTTTCTGCCTTTACACACCCTCCCAAACTCGTCCACTAACCTTTGCAACTTTTCTTTAGAATCTCCCATAAGCACAGTATCATCAGCAAAAAGTAACTGTGTCAACTCCCATTTTGCATTTGATTCCCAATAATTTAATCCCACCCCTCTCCCCAACACCCTAGCATTTACTTCTCTTACAACCCCATCTATAAATATATTAAACAACCATGGTGACATTACACATCCCTGTCTAAGACCTACTTTTACCAGGAAGTAATCTCCCTCTCTCCTACACACCCTAATCTGAGCCTCACTATCCTCATAAAAAAACTTTACAGCATTCAGTAACTTACTACCTATTCCATACACTTGCAACATTTGCCACATTGCTCCAATATCCACTCTATCATATGCCTTTTCTAAATCCATAAATGCAATGAAAACTTCCCTACCTTTATCTAAATACTGTTCACATATATGCTTCAAGGTAAACACTTGATCTACACATCCCCTACCCACTCTAAAGCCTCCTTGCTCATCTGCAATCCTACTCTCTGTCTTACCTCTAATTCTTTCAATAATAACCCTACCGTACACTTTACCTGGTATAGTTAGTAAACTTATTTCCCCATAATTCTTACTCTCTTTTATCCCCCTTCCCTTTATATAAAGGAAACCGAGATTTTTTTTTTTTTTTCAACAAGTCAGCCGTCTCCCACCGAGGCAGGGTGACCCAAAAAGAAAGAAAATCCCCAAAAAGAAAATACTTTCATCATCATTCAACACTTTCATCTCACTCATACATAATCACTGTCTTTGCAGAGGCGCTCAGATACGACAGCTGAGAATAAGTCCCTCCCAACTGTCACTATCCCAGACCCCTCCTTTAAAGTGCAGGCAGTATACTTCCCATTTCCAGGACTCAAGTCCAACTAAATCAATTAACTGGTTTCCCTGAATCCCTTCACACAATATTACCCTGCTCACATTCCAACAGCTCGTCAGGTCCCAAAACACATTCGTCTCCATTCACTCCTATCTAACACGCTCACACATGCTTGCTGGAAGTCCAAGCCCCTCGCCCACAAAACCTCCTTTACCCCCTCCCTCCAACCTTTTCGAGGACAACCCCTTCCCCGCCTTCCTTTCCCTACAGATTTATACGCTCTCCAAGTCATTCTACTTTGATCCAGTCTCTCTAAATGACCAAACCACCTCAACAACCCCTCTTCAGCCCTCTGACAAATACTTTTAGTAACTCCACATCTCCTCCTAATTTCCACACTCCTAATTTTCTGCATAATATTTGCACCACACATTGCCCTTAGACAGGACATCTCCACATAAAAACCATCCGAAAATACACCACAAAATCTCTATTTTTAACCAAATTCATGGTCACGATTTTTTCCCATCATGCACTTGTGGGGCAGAATTTTTTTTACATGGTGCACATTTACCACATATACTTAGTCTCTCATATCTAGACCCAAATTTACTGCTCTCTGCTTATCTGAGTGAGCTGAGCTCATCACATATGTAGTTCTATGGCACAGACCCAGTGCTCAAACCCATAGTACTATGGCACGGACCTCGAAAGGGTTAAAGAAAGATTTGCTATAGAAAATACTGTATATTTTTTTTAACACACTGGCCATCTCCCACCAAGGCAGGGTGACCCAGAAAAAAGAAAACACTCATCATCATTCATCCACTCACTATCTTGCCAGAGGCATGCAGATACAAAAGTTCAGATGTCCTTCCAAAACGGCAAATATTTCTAACCCCTTCTAAATCCAATTAATTCATTCCAGACACCCAAAAGTATTAACAAAAAATACATTTTATAGAGAATAACTATAGTTTTACATATAGAAAACAATGAGAAATAAATATAAATGACTAATGAAATGGATAAATGAACATTTAATATCACTTTTAATTGTTCTCTCTATTATATAGTGTATTCTTCTTCTTTCAACAAATTGGCTGTATCCCACCGAGGCAGGGTGGTCCAAAAAGAAAAACAAAAGTTTCCCTTTTTTTTCCATATCCCACTGAGGCAGGGTGACCCAAAAAGAAAAACAAAAGTTTCTCTTCAACTTTAGTAATGTATACAGGAGAAGGGGTTACTAGCCCCTTGCTCCCGACATGTTAGTCGCTGCTTACAACACGCATATTATATAGTATATTGCATATTTTAATTTATACCCAGTAATAGAAGTCTTTAGGTAAATGTGATTTGCTTTACAAATGATTTTTCAGGATAAAATTAGTTGAAATAAGGAAAAAACTGTAGTATCAGCACCCGTTTGCTAAGACAGTGATGGAGTGATGGTGAAAGTTTTTTTAGGGGGGGGGGTCACCCTACCTCAGTGGGAAACAGCTAGTTTGTTAAAAAAAAAAAATGAGAAAGACAAAGTAATACTAATTACTTCTTATTCTTTAAGCAAGAAGGACTGAAGCATGAATGTGGTAAAAGAAAATATTAATATGATAGTTTTTAATTATACTGTATGTACTATAGTTTTTGTAATATTCTTGCTTGTATACCGTATGTAAATATTTTTTTTTATCAGAGGACTCCCCTTCTGTGGGCAGCAGCATATGGATCAGAAGAAAATGTACGTCTTCTTATAAAGCACGGAGCTAACAATCTTATGCCTGATCAAGAAGGCAAAACACCTCTTCATTGGGCAGCTATGAGTAAGGCTGAAGGTGCTAAATACTGTGTAAGAACTCTAATTGCTGCAGCTCCCTCCAGTATCAATTGGCAAGATTTTGATGGTATAACAGCATTGCATTTGGCTGTTGCTGAGGCAAGAGAAGATACTGTGGATGGAATTTTAAGTGTGCAGAGGTGTAATGTTGACTTGACTGACAACCATTTTCGAACAGCTCTTCATTGGGCCTGCAGCAGGTTAGAATCTTTGCAGTTTCTTAATTACAGGGAACTTATAAGTTGATATAACTGACAGTTTTATTTTGTATTAGTATTTATTAACATACTACTAGAGACAAAGCCATAATTATGCTGTAAACAGAATTTTTTATGGTACTGTATTAATATAATAGTAAAAGAATATCCTGTAGGTATTTTTTTTTTTTTCAACAAGTCTGCCGTCTCCCACCGAGGCAGTGTGACCCAAAAAGAAAGAAAATCCCCAAAAAGAAAAATACTTTCATCATCATTCAACACTTTCACCTCACTCATACGTAATCACTGTCTTTGCAGAGGCGCTCAGATACGACAGCTGAGAATAAGTCCCTCCCAGCTGTCACTATCCCAGACCCCTCCTTTAAAGTGCAGGCATTGTACTTCCCATTTCTAGGACTCAAGTCCAACTAAATCAATTAACTGGTTTCCCTGAATCCCTTCACAAAATGTTACCCTGCTAGGTATATTTCTTCTTTCTTCTTTCTTTCAACACGTCGGCCGTTCCCCACCGAGGCAGGGTGGCCCAAAAGGAAAAATGAAAGTTTCTCCTTTTACATTTAGTTTTTTTTTTTTTTTTTCAACAAGTCGGCCGTCTCCCACCGAGGCAGGGTGACCCAAAAAGAAAGAAAATCCCCAAAAAGAAAATACTTTCATCATCATTCAACACTTTCACCACACTCATACATAATCACTGTCTTTGCAGAGGAGCTCAGATACGACAGCTGAGAAAAGTCCTCCCAGCTGTCACTATCTCAGACCCCTCCTTTAAAGTGCAGGCATTGTACTTCCCATTTCCAGGACTCAAATCCAACTAAATCAATTAACTGGTTTCCCTGAATCCCTTCACAAAATGTTACCCTGCTCACACTCCAACAGATCGTCATGTCCCAAAACCATTCGTCTCCATTCACTCCTATCTAACACGCTCACACATGCTTGCTGGAAGTCCAAGCCCTCGCCCACAAAACCTCCTTTACCCCTCCTCCAACCTTTTCTAGGACGACCCCTACCCCACCTTCCTTCCCCTACAGATTTATACGCTCTACAAGTCATTCTACTTTGATCCATTCTCTCTAAATGACCAAACCACCTCAACAAACCCTCTTCAGCCCTCTGACAAATACTTTTAGTAACTCCACACCTTCTCCTAATTTCCACATTCCGAATTTTCTGCATAATATTTACACCACACATTGCCCTTAGACAGGACATCTCCACTGCCTCCAGCCTCCTCCTCGCTGCAGCATTTGCAACCCATGCTTCACACCCATATAAGAGTGTTGGTACCACTATACTTTCGTACATTCCCTTCTTTGCCTCAATGGATAACGTTTTTTGTCTCCACAGATACCTCAATGCACCACTCATCTTTTTTCCTTCATCAATTCTATGGTTAACCTCATCCTTCATAAACCCATCTGCTGACACATCAACTCCCAAATATCTGAAAACATTTACTTCTTCCATAATCCCTCTCTCCAATGTGATATCCAATTTTTCTTTATTTAAATCGTTTGATACCCTCATCACCTTACTCTTATCTATGTTCACTTTTAACTTTCTACCTTTACACACTCTCCCAAACTCGTCCACTAACCTTTGCAACTTTTCTTTAGAATCTCCCATAAGCACAGTATCATCAGCAAAAAGTAACTGTGTCAACTCCCATTTTGCATTTAATTCTCCATAATTTAATCCCACCCCTCTCCCCAACACCCTAGCATTTACTTCTTTTACAACCCCATCTATAAATATATTAAACAACCATGGTGACATTACACATCCCTGTCTAAGACCTACTCTTACCGGGAAGTAATCTCCCTCTCTCCTACACACCCTAACCTGAGCCTCACTATCCTCATAAAAACTCATTACAGCCTTCAGTAACTTACTACCTATTCCATTACTACCTATTTACATTTAGTACTGTAATATATTCAGGAGAAGGGGTTACTAGCCCCTTGCTCCCGGCATTTTAGTCGCCTCTTACGACACGCATGGCTTACGGAGGAAGAATTCTATTCCACTTCCCCATGTTTACTATGGCCCAAAAATACCTCTTAATTTTACATACGTAATAATAACCCCAGAGTGCAAAAGTAGAAAAACTGGCAGTTCTTCAGAGCCTAAGAGAAGCTGTGAAATGCTTCCCAGCAGTAAAAAATTTATAATTCTCCACTTATTGTGCATAATTTATCAATTAAACTATAATAGGTATGTATAGAACTTATATATAGGGTTTGCTACTATCTATGGTTTTGGTATCCACGGCAGGTCCTTGGAACGTATCCCCTGCAGATACAGGGGTTCTACTGTATATCATTTATGGATCAGGAGATCCAACATAATTGGATGGTGTATACTAATAATAACTAATCCTGTCTCATGCATCATTGCATTAACAGAAGATCCAACATGGTGGATTGATAGAACAAATCCTTCTGTAGATACAGCCAAAATTCATCTTTTTTTGGGGTCTATGATGAGGAGCCTACAGTTGTATGTGTAACCGGTTTTAACAGAATATTACAAAAATTTTGTGTTTGCTTTATATTAGAATGCTTTATACCCATATTATATGTGGCTGCTTCATTAAATGACATAACCATATGATTTTATTTATTTCTAAAATACATACTTTCACAGTTCAGGATTAATTGTATAATTTGTCAGTAGTAGTAAACCTCCAATATGAAATAATATGAAACAATATGAAACAAAAATCTGCTTTTTTCAGTTAATTTGGAAACAGGAAAATTCATTCTTTACAAAACTGTCCGTTATTATTGGGATCACAGCGAAACATTCTTACTTCTATACACCACCATCTTCATTGGTCACAAAACTATCCATTATTGTTGTGATCATGACAAAACATTCTTACTTCTACACACCACAGTCACCATTTCTGGTCACCTGCTTCTCTCTATTAATCCCTTAAATCAAGAGCTTACTGTGTTCATAGCCTTAGCTCTATTGATTTGTTTATTATAATGCATATTGTTTTAAGAAATTATTAATTCTTATTTAAGTATTGATGTTGTATTACTGTCATGTACATATATGCAGGGGACTAACTACAATAGTTGGTAAGCTACTGGAACGAGGTGCTAATCTGGGGGCAGTGGATGTATATGGTGCTACTCCGCTACATTATGCTGCTCAGCTCAATCATGCTGATACTGTAGAGCTGGTAAGAAGGCTTACGTTGTTCAGTTGACTCAAGCTGATACTGTAGAGCTAGTAAGAAGCTTTATGCAAAAGCAGGATGAATACGTTGTGCATTACTCGGATGATTGTAAAGTAGTGAATTAAAGGGAATGTTTTGACTATTTTTTATTTTATTCATGGAGAAGCACTAATCTCTCAAGGATCATATGATACGTACCTGGGAAACTGGAGGTAATCAAGTTTGATCCAAGGAAGGGAAGGGTAGTTCCAAATTCTTGGATCAAAAGTCTCCCACTAGGAAGATGCTTTGAAATTCTGTCTTACTGTTGTGTAGATAATCAGTATTCATATTTGTTTTGAAGTTATGTTTTTATGTTTAATCTCATTTAGGAAGAAAATATGTATATGGGATTAACTGTTTATTTGTCTTTTCAGTAATTACTTTGTTACTCTTACAGTGCTTCTTAACCTGGAATAAAGTTGCTTTAGTGCAAGAAAAAGCACTTATGACAGTGTTTTTTATATTGTTTTATATTGCTCATGAATGGTTTAACTAACAAGCATAGATATGACCAGTTGTGATGTCCATATGTCCACACATTTCTTGCAAGACTGCTATTGAATGACTGCTGGTGAATGTATTAGCTTTTTGAGTCACCCTGTCATGAAAATGTCCAATGTGGCAAAAAAAAAAAAAAAAAAAACAGAAAATGGCTTGACTGAGGTTATATTTCTACATCTTTTGTGAAACATGGTCATCATCCCTCTTATTAAAGAGATCTTATGCTCAGCTTTTGTACAGTGCATTCCACCACAGGGCCAAGATGTGTGTAATATTTAAAAAATGATATTATTGACAGTAATCTTTGGCCCATTCATGGACCTGGCCATGGACTGGGTCACTGCTACATTGACCCCCAGAACACTCTCCAGGTAAACTCCAAGTATAAGATCAGGTTATTTAGGAATCAGTATGTACTACTACTCTGTTTCCTTGTTATTTAATTTTCATTTAATATTTTAAAAATGATATTATTGACAGTAATCTTTGGCCCATTCGTGGACCTGGCCATGGACTGGGCCACTGCTACATTGACCCCCAGAACACCCTCCAGGTAAACTCCAAGTATAAGATCAGGTTATTTAGGAATCAGTACGTACTACTACTCTGTTTCCTTGTTTTTTAATTTTCATCTTAATTGATCAATATATTCATTAGGATTAGTATTACAACATCCCCACCCCTCTGAAGGATGGGTGGAGAGGTTGTAGCTCAAATGGTCATCCAAGCTGTGATGTTTGGCAGGACAGTGATTGAATGAATGACAGTGAAAATGTTTCTTCTTTTTCGGATCATCCTCCCTTGGTGGTAAATGACTGGTGTCCAAAAATAAAAGAATTATCCTTCATTCATACATTATCTGTTATGCATTTCACATACTTTTTTTTTTTCAACAAACTGGCCGCATATCACTGAGGCAGGATGACCTAAAAATAAAAAATTAAAGTTTCTCTTTTTAAATTTAGTAATGTATACAGGAGAAGGGGTTACATTATATATGTACAATATATTTTTTATGTGCTGGCAAGTCAAATAGGTTTAAGGTTTAGTTTTAGTCTGTCCAAAATGTTTTACATATCCAGTGGCTTTCCATAATGTATGAAATAAATGTCCCATAATTTTGTAGCAATGATGTACATATTGGAATTTAAAAATATATTAATTTTTGTTCATTTACAACTTTTGTAAGTAAATTTTTATTAATTTATATTATTACAAAACACCCTTTGAGGTTGAAGAATGTTACATTGCAATTTATATTATTTCTGTAAAGCAACACTACTTTATTATAGAATAACTTCATATTTTGGAGTGCTTTACAACATGGTTAATGAATGAAGTTTTGTGTTGTTCTGTATTATATTTTGATTATCATATTTGTCACCCTGCCTCGGTGGGAGACGGCCGACTTGTTGAAAAAAAAAAATTGCACTAACGGGAGCAAGGGGCAACCCCTTCTCCTCTATAAATTACTAAATGTAAAAGGAAGAAACACTTTTGTTTTTTCTTTTTTGGGTCACTCCTTGGTGAGACACGGCCGTTGTGCTAAAAAATAAAATTTGTACTAAAAAATTGAATTCATATTTTTACAACATTCATGACTACCATACGTGCTTGTTATTTTTGCAGCTGGTAAGGCGGCCTTGTGTACGTGATGATCCGACAAAGGAAGGTCACACAGCCCTTTTGTGGGCTGCAGCACGTCGTGCTGACACTGCCCTGACAGTAATGGTGAGACATGGTGCTTCTCTCAGTCAAGATGATCCTAGAGGATGCACAGCCCTACATATTGCTGCAGGAGCTGGACACGTCTCCACCGTTCGTGTTTTTCTTCGACTTCGTGCACCTCCTGATGTGTGTGCCAAAGATGGTCGTACTCCTCTGCTTCACGCAGCTCAGGCTGGACATGCACAGATAGTGAAAATTTTGGCTAAAGAAGGAGCATCTCTTGATCACCGGGATAATGAAGGACAGTGTGCTCTCCACCATGCAGTGCTGAATGGCCATCTATACCTTGCACAAATACTCATCAGAGCAGGTACATCACAGACTATTACTGGACAGGCATCAGAAATCAGATATAGTCACACCTTAATGAGTTGAAATTGGTTAGCTGGACTTAAGTTCTTAAGGTGGGAAGTACAGTGCCAGAATTCTAAAAGAGGGGTGAGGATGCTGCAGTTTGAAGGGTCTTCTGAACTGTTATGCTAGCATATTTTTTGGCAAGATAGTAATTGAATGAATGACTATGAATGTGTTTCCTCTTTTTTGTTTTTGTTTTTTTAGGTTGCCCTACCTCAGTAGTAGATGGCTGATGTGAAAAAATACATTACTGTAATATATATCAGAAATTCATATCACTGGAACTGTTTTTTTGGGGGGAACAAATGAATATCAATATTGTATCTACATTTTGTACTGTATGAAACTGGATTCAAACCTTATTTCTGGGAGCCATATCCCCACCCCACCTTCAGAGTGCAGGCACTGTACTTCCCACCTCTAGGACTCAAGTCCATCTAACTAGTTTCCCTGCATCCCTTCATAAATGTTACCTTGTTCACAATCCAATAGCACATCCTTTAACCCTTTGACTGTTTCGGTCGTATATATACTCACAAATTCTAGCGGCTTCAAATCAAACAGGAGAAAGCTGGTAGGCCCACATATGAGAGAATGGGTCTGTGTGGTCAGTGTGCGTAGTATAAAAAAAATCCTGCAGCACGCACTGCATAATGAGAAAAAAAAAAACTGACCATTTTTTTGGATTAAAATGCCGACTTTGAGGTGTATTTTCGTATAGTATTTATGGTTGTATTCTCTTTTTCGTGGTCTCATGTGATAGAATGGAAAAGATATTACTGGAATAGAGATGATTTTGATTAGTTTCATGATGAAAACGATCTTGAAATTAAGCTCAAAGTAGCGGAAATGTTCAATTTTTGCCAATGTTCAGGAGTAAACAAATCACGCCACGCGTCCAATACACATCAACTGGTGAGTCTAATATTCTTTCACAAGTGCACAGATATTATTTATATCATTTTTACAATAATACAATAGTCTGCATAACAATAAATCTTCTATTTTTTGAGTGAATAAAAAATCAAAATAGAAAGCAAGAGTAATATAAGAGGGGCCTAAAGACGTGACTAATAAACAGATAACATCTTATTTTAGTTCCAGGAATGTCTGCATTGTTTTTTCTGGACCCTATTTTGAAATTGACATCTTTTTTATTTTGCATGAAATTGGCAAAATTGCCAATTTCTGACCAATTTATTGGGTAGTTGAAATCGGTAAATTGGTGGTTTCTTGTACTCAATCGATAGAACAAATGGAGTTCTAAAGAAATAGCTATGATTTTGGTCGACTGTAACAATGGAATTGGCCGAAAATAGGGCTCAAAGTCGGCGAAATCACCGATGCGTATATATCGCTGACATCGCTAACTTTGCGAGAACGTACTTCTGTAAGTTTTCCATCAAATTTCGTACTTTTGGTGTCATTACCATCGGGAAAAGATTCTCTATCATTTCATAAGAAAAATATTTTTTTTTTTTTTCCAAAATTTTGCGACATAGAATGACAGTTTCAGAAAGGGGCCTCCGACAGTCAAAGAGTTAAAAACCACTTGACTCCATTCACATCTATCTGTCACTGTCTCACAAGTGTTTCTCTCATCTTCAATAAGTGTGAGTTATGAAGGACTATTATATTGATTTGATTGCAAATATTTTTATGCTGTTTATTACATTTTAGGTAGTATGCATTTTTCAAAACAAAATTAAATCTGCTTAATTTTAATACTCCTTGAGTAAGGAAGATATAATACATTCTTTTTAACATTCATATTTTTAGGTACTTCAGTAAATGTTCAAGACTACTCAGGTCGCACCCCACTTCACATGGCTGCATACAAAGGACTCATTGACATAATGTTCTTGTTGCTGGAGAATCGTGGTGATGTAAATGCTCGGGACTACCAAGTATGTATATGTATTTTGTTGAGTGCTGTTCTACATCTTGGCTCTGCTTTTCACATTTTTCTTTCTTCTTTCAACACACCGGCCGTATCCCACCAAGGCGAGGTAGCCCAAAAGGAAAAACGAAAGTTTTTTTTTTTTTTTTTTTTTTTTCAACAAGTCGGCCGTCTCCCACCGAGGCAGGGTGACCCAAAAAGAAAGAAAATCCCCAAAAAGAAAATACTTTCATCATCATTCAACACTTTCACCACACTCATACATAATCACTGTCTTTGCAGAGGCGCTCAGAAACGACAGCTGAGAATAGTCCCTCCCAGCTGTCACTATCCCAGACCCCTCCTTTAAAGTGCAGGCATTGTACTTCCCATTTCCAGGACTCAAGTCCAACTAAATCAATTAACTGATTTCCCTGAATCCCTGATTAATAATAATGTATTTCATATGATTTTTTAGGCTACTATTTACTGTATGCAATTATAATGGAAAGGAGCAAGGGCTAGTAATCCCTACTCCTGTATAAATTACTAAATGTAAAAGAAGGAAAAGTTTTGTTTCTTTTTTTGGGTCATCCTGCCTTGGTGAGAGAGAGCCAATATGTTAAAAAAAAATATATTTATTATTATTTGAGTATGTTAGTACATATTACAGCAAACTTTTCATAAAGTAACAGAATTTTATTTACAATATCTGCTATTTCCCATCAAGGTCAAGTGGAAAACTGGTGATGAATGCTACTAGGTGAAGTGTATAGAAAAACAGTACACCTAGTTGAGTCAGTCTTATTAAGTCTGTGCAGTCAAGTGGTTAAAGCACTGACCTGTTAGTTTTAGTACTGGTTTGCCATGGGTTCATTCCCTGAATTGAGATGTTTTAAAATAAGTCAATACCAGCATAGTTACTTTAATAACCTATTTACCTATTTGATTTTACTGAGGTGAACTGGCAGTGAAAGATTAAATATCAGTTTGGAGGGAGGGAGTATGGAGAAAGTGGATGTGTAAAATACAAGGAGGGAGTATAGAGGAAGTGGGTTTGTAAAATACAAGGTGAACTATAGAATAAACAAAGGTTACAAGGTGTGTTGTACTTGTGGAAAGAAAGAAGTCTTTCTATAGAGGCAAAATGGGGTAATGTACCAGAATATAGTGATACCAACACTTTTATGTGGGTTTGAGGCATAGGCTTTAAACATTGCAGCAAGGAGGAGGTTAGAGGCAGGGGAGCTGTCATGTTTTAAGAGTGATGTGTAGAGTGAATATTATGCAGTGAATTTGAAACGTAGAAATTAGATGATGTGGAGTTACAAAGGGTATAATTCAGAGGGCTTAGGAAAGGTTGTTGAGGTGGCCTGAACATTTAGAGGATGGAGCAGAATAGGATGACCCAGAAGGTTTCAAGTTATATAAGCTTAAGCATCCAGTGGACATGTGTGAGCGTGCTAAATAGGAGTGAATGGAGACAAGTTGTTTTTAATGGATGTGCTGTTTGCGTGTGAACAAGGTAACATTTATGAAGGAATTCAGGAAAACCAGTTAGCCGTACCTGAGTCCTGGAGGTGGGATTGGCAGTGCTTGCACTGTGAAGGAGGAGTAGGGATGTTGTGGTTGGAGGGTAATCTAATTGTGATGTCAGCATACTTCTGGAAAAATGGCAATTGAATGAATGATGGAGAATGTGTTTCCTTCTCTGGGTCATCCTGTCTTGGCAGGAGTTTTATATAAACTGACATATTCTAGAATATATATATACAGTGGTACCTCGACTTACGATGGTCCCCAAACACACCCTTTTATGTAAGTTTATTTTTTTAAATGCTTTTGTAAGTGTAATTTTGGGGGTCTAAACGGACTAGTCTATTTTACATAATTTCTTAAGGAGATAAATTCGTTTGGTAATGGCACTTGAACAGCATTCTGGAATGAAAAAATATCGTAAGTCGAGGTACCACTGTACAGTGGACCCCCGAGTTACGTACACCCCGGAAATCGTACAATTATGTAAGTATATTATTGTAAGTGCTTGTAGAAGTGTATTTTTGGGCGTCTGAAATAGACTAACCTAAGTGACATTATTTCTTAAGGGAGTAAATTCGTTCGGTAATGGCACTTGAGCAGGATTCTGGAATGAAGTTTTTACGATACTCGGGGGTCCACTGTATATAATAAAAACATGTAATATAGGCATTCTCTTTAATGCTTTGAATAAATTTTGTACTTTTTATTGTTATGTATCTTATGAAATGTCTTTTGAAATACAGTGGACCCTCGGTTTTCGTTGAAAATTCTTTCCAGGATGCTGTTCAAGTGCCATTACTGAACGAATTTGTTCCCATAAGGACAAATGTAAATTAGATTAGTCATTTCATACCCCCAAAAATACACTTACAAAAGCTCTTACAAAAATACACTTACATAATTGTTCGAGTTTGGAGGTGAACGAAAACCGAGGGTCCACTGTACTGTACAACTGCTTTATATTTCAATACAAATGAGCACATCTTTGCAGGGACAGAGTCCTCTTCACTGGGCTGCACAACAAGGACATCTAGGTGCTGTTAATACATTACTTGACTTTCATGCATACCCAAACTACACCCAGACAACGGATAACAGGTGAAAAACTACATCAGATAGGACTTAATATGATAATGCAGTGTATATATATTGAGTAGTGCAAGGTGCTATTGTAGAAGTGACTTCTAGGGACCTGCTGCTTTGTACTTGTGAAGGTAAGGATTTTCTAGGTGTACTGATTGTAAGTGTGGAGGTTTGTAATGTAATAAAGTTGTAAAATAAAGTAAATTAAAGAGTATTTTCCATGGCACAAAGTATTGCTGGACCTGCTAATCCCAGGGCTATAATTCAAGCCCTCTGTCCATCTTTGTTTATACAGTGGAACCTCGGCTTGCGAACTTAATCCGTTCCATGACCTTGTTCGTATCCTGATTTGTTCATATGCTGAGTCAATTTTCCTCATTTAAATTAATTGAAAAGCCATTAATCCATTCCTGAAAAGTTCGCATGGTGGGGCGTTCATAAGCCGAGGTTCCACTGTACATATATTACAGTTGTTTATTTACAACTTGAATAGAGTTATAAGTAATACAGTAATATGTTTAGTTACACCTTTTAGACTAAAATCATCCATTTGTAAGTTCTGTGGGTGAGCTGTTGCAGCATTGGGCCTTCTGTATGCATGTACCATGACTAGAGTCCCTGTCCATTCTTCTGATAATTCATAATAATACTCTGTCCAGGTACACCCCCCTAGACTGTGCATATGTTGCTGAGCAACTGGAGGTTGCGCAGGTTTTGATGGAAGCTGGAGGCTTGTCGGTCACAAAGATTATGGAGTTTGCTGCCACAAAGATTCAAGCTGTAGTGCGCAGTTATTTAACTCGCAGACGTTACCGTCTGAAGAAGTCTGGTAAGAATAATTGTTGCGTGGAGGTTCTTTCGTAGATTGGGTAATGAACAGACGAGATTGGGATGGTAACTTGGTGTATTAAGGTCAATAGACAGGGTGGAATCTCAGAGTTCGCAGGCCTGCGTCTATCTCTATTCGGTGTCTGGATGGTAACCAAGGCACTGCCCCGAGCAGGGCTCATAGCGTTCAAAGGGTTGACCTTTGACATGGGTGACCTTTGACATTGGGCTAACGGTTGCATCGGTTGGTCACGTGAGCAGAAACGGTTATACTATATGAACTCTCACTGAGCTTACAGTGACAGCTCGGCTACGGTACGTATGTCGTCTCGACATACCTCTATACAAACTAAAGACAACAGGCGTACGACTCTGAGCTGATTCTATACAATATCAAAGTACACAACAGTTGAATATTATACGTCACATGGATTTATCTATACAGGTTGAAGAAGTCTGGTAAGAATAATAGAAATAAGGGGATATGTTGTTTTTTCTTTTAGACTGTAAAAATATTTGTACAGTGGACCCCCGGAAATCGGCCGTAATCCGTTCCAGGAGCTAGGCCTAAAATCGAACTGGCCCATATCTGAACCATTATTTCCCGTAAGAAATAATGTTCATGTAAATACAATTAATCCGTTCCAGTTCCAGACACCCAAAAATATTCACAAAAAATCATTTTTTTAAAGATTAACTATAGTTTTACATACACAAAACACACAATAGCAACACATAATAACAACACATAATAAATTTACATTTAAAACAACATTTACTTACCTTTATTGAAGAGACTTGCTGGCATCTGGAATATAGGGAGGAGGAGTGAGGGAGGGCTTAGTGTTTGGAAGGGAAATCCCCCTCCAAAAGGATTTCATGTAACAAGTCACTCTCTGGGGTTACTTCCCTTCTTTGTCTTTTAATGCCACTAGGACCAGCTTGAGAGTCACTGGACCCCTGTCTCACAAAATAACTGTCCACAGTCCTCTGTTTTTGGCACCTCTTTAACATGTTCCTGAAGTGCAATATGGCTCTGTCACTGAACTGGTTGCAGAGATGGCTTATTTCAGCTTGCTCAGGGTGGTATTTTTCAACAAATTCCTGCACCTTATTCCACATTGAACAAATTTCCTTAATCTCAGTTTGATGGTGTTCCTCACTTTCTTTACCACAGGGGTGCCACTAGGAAGCTTCTTTGGACCCATGGTGACTTATTTCACAGTGACAATCACTAAACAAGCAATAAACACAATAAATTTATTGTGAAATGTTTGAATGAGTGCACTGGGTAATGTTCAATCAATGGTAAACAAAGCTAGACTGTCTCACGACGCCTGCGCAGGGAGGCGCGCAAGCGCGGGCAGGTGGACAGATCTGGTATGTGGGCCGATAATCGGGGAAAAATTGGGCTGAAAAAAGCGATTGAAAATCGAGCCGGCCGATAATCAGACTGGCCGATTTTTGGGGGTCCACTGTATTATAAAATATCGTTATAATCAACTCCCTGTTTTGAATTTATTTTTGCACTATGACCGCTATGAGTTTAGTGCTTCCCTATATTATATAAATACTATAAGCAGTAAGTAAGCTAGTAATGGAGATTTTACCTGTACCTCAAATAAGATCATGATTGTTGTGGAAGACAATTGTACATAGCAACGTAATAAATAAAATTAAATTAAATATGTACATGTAGTACAGTTAATCATCAATCATCTGGGAGAAAGGTGCACCAGATTTTCACAAAGAATTCTTTTTAATACACTGAGGTAGTGACAAAAAAAGAAGGAAAAGCACTGAATGAGGAAGTGTTTCCCTTTCCTTAGGCCACCCAACCTTGTTGGGAGACAGACGTTGTGTTAAAAAAAGGTTTCGCACCAGATAATTGTGGCATTTTATGGTTCCTTTGTTTTGAATTTTTTTCAGCATTTTCTGGTTAGGTGCTGAATCATATAAGACTGCCACATGTTACAGGAAGCAAAATACAGGAGGCACTGTATATACAGTACCAGTTTTCAGCATTCCACATTTTCATAGACTTTCAGTTGAGCCATTGTTCCACCTGCCGGTGACAATCACTGGTCTACCTGGAGTCTACCTGGAGGGTATTCCAGGGATCAATGCCCTCGCGGCCTGGTCCATGACCAGACCTTCCGGTGGATCAGGACCTTATCAACCAGGCTGTTACTGTTGGCCACATATAGTCCAACGTAAGAACCACAGCCCAGCTGATCTGGCACTGACTTTAGGTGTCTGTCCAGCTCTTTTTTGAAGACAGCCAGGGGTCTATTGGAATTCTCCTTATGGCTGGTGGGAAGCTGTTGAACAGTCTTGGGCCCCAGACACTTATTGTGTTTTCTCTGAGAGGTCATGTAGTATTAATACAATACTGAAATTCAAACAATAAAACATACAGAGTTTAAGGATTTTTTTAAAAATTCTATGGTTGATTTTATTTTATTTTTATCTGCCTTGGTGCTAGTAAACAACTCTTAATTCAAAGAAGTGAAGCTAACCTCCCTTTCCTTGAAATGAATCAAATCAGATTGCTTCCCTATGGGTTTAGTGCTCTCCCCATGAATGTAATCATATTGTAAAAATTTTTATCTGCACTAAACATTAAAATGACCATAGTGCATTACCTTCAATAAAATATTGCTGCACTAGTGTTAATATTAAAACTCATTATCAGAATTTGAGAAAACAGCATACTGAGATTGGTAACTCTATAAAGAATATAGTGGACCCCTGGATTTCGTACTGCTCTCAACTCGAACAATTATGTAAGTGTATTTTTGTAAGTGCTTTTGTAAGTGTATTTTTGGGGTCTGAAACGGACTAATCTAATTTACATTTGTCCTTATGGGAACAAATTCGTTCGGTAATGGCACTCGAACAGCCTTCTGGAAAAAATTATTGACGAAATCCGGGGGTCCATTACAGTAGAACCCCGAGTAACGATCTGTCCGAATAACGTTTTTTTCGTGTAAAGGTTGCTTTTTACGGTCAATATTTTTCTCGTGTAGTGGTTTTTACTCGTGTAGCGGTCTGTACCAGACCTGTCCGCCTGACTGCGCTTGCGCGCCTTGCTGCGTAGGATGCCAGTCTAGCGTTGTTTACACTTGAGTGAACAATACCCAGCGTGCTCTTTCAAACATTCACAATACATTTGTTGTGTTTATTGGTGGTTTAGTGATTGTCACTGTGAAATAAGTCACCATGGGTCCAAAGAAGCTTCACAAGTCGATAAAGTGTAGCATTAACAGTGTAGCAATGGAAATAAGTCACTCTGTCTGACTTTTTTGGGTTATCCTAGGTTTTCTACACATATGCTGCTATGTATGATAATCTATGTATAACTGGATTTGTGTATACCTGAATAAACTTACTTAAGTAAGTTAAGCGATTAATCGATAGAAAATGACGACAAGAAACTTAACTTCTACAATGTTTGAGGAATAGTATAGGGACATGGACAAGAGTGCCGCCCTCTGCCACCATCTCCTCCAAGGTAAGTGTAAGTATTTCTTATTTATGTAAGTGTGAATATTTCTTATTTATAAATTAAAGTGTAAATATTTCTTATTTATAAATTAAAGTCTAAATGTTTCTTATTTATAAATTATGCACATTGTTTGTGTGAATAGTGTTGGTGGCTTTCTGCTGCCATCCACCACGGCTTATGGTCAGTGGCCCTTATACCCAACAACAACAGACACACTACCACCAGTCCTTCCAGTCCTTACATTCGTAATGACATGTTTTATTCATTCTAGAGTTTATATCATGTTTCTATGTTATTAACATTATTTATTATGTCATATTAGATGAATTGTGCTAGATAAATAAGCTGTAGAGTTGATTTTATTGTCATATTGAAGGATTATCTTGTCCTGCCTCCAAACAAACTCTCTCATATGCCAACAAAAGTCTTCAATAAAGGTAAAACTTATTTAACTGTTCATTTGTCCATTATAATTAGTGCTTTATATTTATTTCTCATTGTTTTCTGTATGTAAAACTATAGTACGTATTTATTCTTTAAAAAAATGAATTTTTGGGTGGAAACGGATTAATTGTATTTACATTATTTCTTATGGGAAATAAGGTTTCGAGTTACGAATTTTTCGTGTTGAGGTCTAGCTCCTGGAACGGATTAAGACCGTTAGTCGAGGGACCACTGTATATATAAAAAGTAATTTGTAGTTTGAAATTTAGAACTACAAGCACTGGGCCAAAAGTTCATGAGGCCCATTCCATTAAATATTATTCTAATGGATTTAATACTTTAATTCCATAATTTAAATTTGCTGAAGTGTTGTGCAGCAGAAAAGAGTAAGCAACACCACAGCCAAAATCCAGGTTAATAAACGTATCAATTCCTTAATGTTTTGCCTGCTTGTGGGAATGTATTGATACTGTCTTCTGCATCTGTAAGCTGGGCTTAAGAACCCATAACAAAGTATGGCAACTTGAGCTTCAGTGCTCTGATCTCCCCTACACCTGCATATTTCTCCACTGTTTGAATTTGGTACTTATTCTCTTCTACTGTGCAATGCCTCATATACTGTATGTAATATCACCTATTTGTACAACAAATAACAAAAAAAAGCTACGACTAATACAATGATATATTAGGGTACAGCACTCCGGAAATCATCCCACATATATTCATACTTTTTTTATTAACACATCGACCATTTCCCACTGAGACAGGGTGACCCAAAAAAGAAGAAACACTTTCATCATCACTCACTCCATCATTGTCTTGTCAGAGGCATACCTGCACTACAGTTCAAAAACTGCAACATATATCCACCCCTTCTTCAGAGTGCAGGCACTGTCCTTCTCACCTCCAGGACTCAAGTCTGGCTAACCAGTTTCCCTGAATCCCTTCATAATTGTTACACTGCTCACACTCCAATAGCACATCAAGTATTCTTACATGTATGTACATTATGGAACATAATGAACAATGGCTCAGTAGGAAGCCAATGAAAACATGGAACACTGAGGTGTTGTATATGCGGTGCCGTCCTGTAATCAGTCACCGAATAGCAGAATATTATTATTATTATTATTTTCATAGGAATGACTCCATGGGGAAGTGGAAAAGAACTCTTCCTCCGTAAGCCATGCATGTTGTAAGAGGCAACTAAGATGCCGGGAGCGAGGGGCTGGCTAGTAACCCCTTCTCCTGTATAAATTACTAAATTTATAAAGAAGAACTTTCATTATTCTTTTTAGGTCACCTACCTTGGTGGGATACGGCTGGTGTGTTAAAAAAAATAGGGATGTGTTAAAAAACCTGTAGGGGGCTATGCATTGCAGCTTAAGGAATGGCAGCTAATTGGGTTTGATCAAAGGAACAGGGGGAAGGGGTAGCTCCAATTAGTTGGATTAAGAGCCCTTCACCAGCATCCACGCACCTGCCTTAAAAGTTTGGATAGTCAACAATTACTGCATTTCATAAATTTGTAATATTTCAGGCACAGATGTATCTGATAATGGAAATACAAGAAATTCTTCCAATTCACTGGTGATGGAGACTAAGCAGAGACCTTCCACTACAAAACCTATAACAGTAACTGAAAAAGCCAGTTTATGCCATCTAAAAGGCTCTTCTCTACTGAACAGTGACACTAAGGATGAACATGGAGACTTAGAAAAGCAAGAGGTATAAGCAGCGAGTGAATATTTGACAGTCTTGTTATAGTGTTCATTAATAAATTTTTGTTGCCTATACAGGAGGACCCCACATATACAGCACTTTCTTTTCGGTGTTCTATGTTTTTCACTAGCTTCAAATTGAGCCATTGTTCATTATGTTCCACCCACCAGTGGGTGGAACAATGGCTCAATTGAAAGCCAAGGAAAACATGGAACACTGAAAAGAGGTGCTGTATATGTGAGGCCTTCTTGTAATGTGTTA
Organism: Cherax destructor; assembly: GCA_009830355.1. Taxonomy (NCBI): domain Eukaryota; kingdom Metazoa; phylum Arthropoda; class Malacostraca; order Decapoda; family Parastacidae; genus Cherax; species Cherax destructor. The sequence goes on from WNWK01003140.1 coordinate 62,273, forward strand.
TAGTTGTGTTGATAGAATTTGTAAATGTATTTTTTATAAATTAACATATAAGTTTATTTTGACAGATATCGCTGGCAGGGAAAGAAACAAAGACAAGCTCACTCATGCACCACCACCTTCGGGGCACACTTTCCGAATCTAGTCCATACAATTCTGTATCTGGTCAACGGCGTTCAAAAGTCCTGGCAAGCAGTATTATGAGAGGTGCTCGTAAGAAGACCTTGCGTAATTTAGAGCTCCCAGGGCTGAGCGAGCTAGGCTTAAACCAGATGGAGCCAGAAGAATTACCACCAGGTATGTCTCGATCACTCATGGACCCTTACATTTAGAAGATAAGCTTTATCACTTCTCTTTTTAGTGTTTTTCTTTTTATATTTTCTTCACTCACAAGAATACACGAGTCTGTAATTAAGGATATGGCAAGGCTGCCTCTCTTTTTATACTTACCTGCTTCTTAAAAGCAAACCAGATGGGTATAGGGAAGGGCCTTACCAGTCCTTAAGAAAATTGGCAAAAATCAAATACAGTGGACCCTTGGTTAACGAAAAAACTTCATCCCAGAAGCCTGCTCAAGTGCCATTACCGAACGAATTTACTTCCTTAAGAAATAATGTCACGTAGGTTAGTCTATTTCAGACCCCCAAAAATACACTTCTACATGCACTTACAATATTATACTTACATAATTGTACGATTTCCGGGGTGTTCGTTAACCGAGGGTCCACTGTATTTCCACTACTTTGAACCCCACTTCAAGCTACTTCCAGTCCTGAAACCAACCAGAATCATCTCTATTTCAGTAATATATCTTTCATTCTATCAAATGATACAAAAAAACAGACAATCAAGCTATAAAAGCCATTCTAGAAAACACCTCAAATTTGCTATTTTAAACCAAACAAGATCTGAGTTTTGCTTTTCCCATCATGAACCATGTGGGGCAGGATTCGTTTTGGACTGTGCACACTCACCACACACACCCATTCTCTCATATCTAGGCCAAAATTTACCACTCACAGCATCAGAGTACATACTTTATACCAAATAGAACTCTTCTTTACTAAGAGAAGCATCATTGGAATCTCAATTGAATAACTGAATTTATTGGAAAGTGACAAAGAAACTTGGAAGAAAAGGCTTAAAATCTAAAAGGGCATAAGGAGAAGGTCCCATAGCTTGATTGCTAGTGCACTCAGCTCACACACTGAGGTCCAGGGGTCGATCCCCAGTACAGGTGGAAACATCAGGACGTGTTTCCTTAAGACACCTACTGTCCATGTCCACATAACAGTAAAATAGGTACCTGGGTGTTAGTTGACTGATGTGGGTTGCATCCTGGAGACATAATTGACCAAATTTGACCGAAATGCTCTACATAACCAGGGGCTTTCTATATATAACAAATAACAAAAAAGGCACAATACCGTGACTGGAACAATACACACACAACCCGCACATATAAAAAGAGAGGAGCTTACGACGACGTTTCGGCCCGACTTGGACCATTTACAAAGTCACACTAACACACAGAACAGGTGGAAGGAGTATATCTAGGCAGGCAGACAGGGGAAGGGTACAACAGAGTGGGGTAAAAATGGAGGTAGTAGTGGAAGTGGTAGTAGTAGTAGTGGAGACAGTCATATTCTAGGAAAGGAGCACTGCAAAGAAGCTGGCGGCTCCTTGAGTCTGTCTGACAGACTCAAGGAGCACAAAAATAGTGTTAGGCTTGCCGACACTAATAATGCTCTTTTCTGTCATGTCAGAGATCACAGTCATCCTATTGATTGGTCTTCTGCTAAAACTGTCTACCCTACGTCCAACTTTCATAGTCGCCGCCTGGTTGAATCCTCCCTTATACACAACTTTTCCTGTATGAATCTTAGCCCTGGCTTTGTCTCTGTTGATGCTTTCCTCTCCCATTACATTGTTAAATGCTCCCAACTTCAGAACACCCGTGACTTAACCTGATTCCTTCCCCTTTCATCTCTTCCCCCTTCTCCTTTTTCTCCTATGGGTTTTCTTTTCTTTTGCCTTGTATTTGTCCTTCTTTATTTTATTTGCCTTTTCCTCCCTCTGTGTTCTCGTCCCACCCATGCGGGCCGCCAGCTTCTTTGCAGTGCTCCTTTCCTAGAATATGACTGTCTCCACTACCACTTCCACTACTACCTCCATTTTTACCCCACTCTCTTGTACCCTCCCCCTGTCTGCCTGCCTATATATACTCCTTCCACCTGTTCTGTGTGTTAGTGTGACTTTGTAAATGGTCCAAGTCGAGCCGAAACGTCGTCGTAAGCTCCTCTCTTTTTATATGTGCGGGTTGTGTGTGTAGCTCTCTATATATGTAGTAGTATGCCATTGATGTCAGCTATGGTCTGTATACCTTGTACAATTTTTTTTTTCAACACGTCGGTTGTCACCCACTGAGGCAGGGTGACCCAAAAAGAAAGAAAATCCCCAAAAAGAAAATACTTTCATCATCATTAACACTTTCACCTCTCTCATACCCCTTCTTTAAAGTGCAGGCATTGTACTCTCCCTTTCCAGGACTCATATCCGGCTAACCAGTTTCCCTGAATCCCTTCACAAAATATTACCCTGCTCACACTCCAACAGCTCATCAGGTCCCAAAAACCATTCGTCTCCATTCACTCCTATCTAACACGCTCACACATGCTTGGTGGAAGTCCAAGCCCCTTGCCCACAAAACCTCCTTTACCCCCTCCCTCCAACCTTTTCGAGGATGACCCCTACCCCACCTTCCTTTCCCTACAGATTTATATGCTCTCCAAGTCATTCTACTTTGATCCATTCTCTCTAAATGACCAAACCACCTCAGCAACCCCTCTTCAGCCCTCTGACTAATACTTTTAGTAACTCCACACCTCCTACTAATTTCCACACTCCGTATTCTCTGCATAATATTTACACTACACATTGCCCTTAGACAGGACATCTCCACTACCTCCAGCCACTTCCTCGCTGCAGCATTTGCAACCCATGCTTCACACCCATATAAGAGTGTTGGTACCACTATACTTTCGTACATTCCCTTCCTTGCTTCCATGGATAACGTTTTTTGTCTCCACAGATACCTCAACGCACCACCCACCTTTTTTTCCTCATCAATTCCATGGTTAACCTCATCCTACATAAACCCATCCACTGACAAGTCAACTCCCAAATATCTGAAAACATTCACTTCTTCCATACTCCCTCTCTCGAATGTGATATCCAATTTTTCTCTATCTAAATCGTTTGATACCCTCATCACCTTACTCTTATCTATGTTCACTTTCAACTTTCTACCTTTACACACCCTCCCAAACTCATCCACTAACCTTTGCAACTTTTTTTTTAGAATCTCCCATAAGCACAGTATCATCAGCAAAAAGTAACTGTGTCAACTCCCATTTTGTATTTGATTCCCCATAATATAATCCCACCCCTCTCTCCAACACTCTAGCATTTACTTCTTTTACTATTTTTTTTTTTTTTTTTTTTTTATTAACACATGGGCCGATTCCCACCAAGGCAGGGTGGCCCGAAAAAGAAAAACTTTTGTCATCATTCACTCCATCACTGTCTTGCCAGAGGGGTGCTTTACACTACAGTTATAAAACTGCAACATTAACACCCCTCCTTCAGAGTGCAGACACTGTACTTCCCATCTCCAGGACTCAAGTCCGGCCTGCCGGTTTCCCTGAATCCCTTCATAAATGTTACTTTGCTCACACTCCAACAGCACGTCAAGTATTAAAAACCATTTGTCTCCATTCACTCCTATAAAATACGCACACACATGCTTGCTGGAAATCCAAGCCCCTCGCGCACAAAACCTCTTTTACCCCCTCCCTCCAACTTTTCCTAGGCCGACCCCTACCCCGCCTTCCCTCCACTACAGATTTATTCACTCTTGAGGTCATTCTGTTTCGTTCCATTCTCTCTACATGTCCGAACCACCTCAACAACCCCTCCTCAGCCCTCTGGATAATAGTTTTGGTAATCCCGCACCTCCTCCTAATTTCCAAACTCCAAATTCTCTGCATTATATTCACACCACACACTTACCTCAGACATGACATTTCCACTGCCTCCAGCCTTCTCCTCGTTGCGACATTCATCACCCATGCTTCACACCCATATAAGAGTGTTGGTATAACTATACTCTCATACATTCCCCTCTTAACTTCCATGGACAAAGTTCTTTGTCTCCACAGACTCCGAAGTGCACCACTCACCCTTTTCCCTCATCAATTCTATGATTCACCTCATCCTTCATAGACCCATCTGCTGACATGTCCACTCCCAAATATCTGAATACATTCACCTCCTCCATACTCTCTCCCTCCAATCTGATATCCAGTCTTTCTTCACCTAATCTTTTTGTTATCCTCATCACCTTACTCTTTCCTATATTCACTTTCAATTTTCTTCTTTTACATACCTTACCAAATTCATCCACCAACCTCTGCAACTTCTCTTCAGAATCTCCCAAAAGCACAGTGTCATCAGCAAAAAGCAACTGTGACAACTCCCACTTTGTATTTGATTCTTTGTCTTTTAACCCCACACCTCTTGCCAAGACCCTCGCATTCACTTCTCTTACAACCCCATCTATAAATATATTGAACAACCACGGTGACATCACACATCCCTGTCTAAGGCCCACTTTTACCGAGAAATAATCTCCCTCTCTCCTACACACTCTAACCTGAGCCTCACTATCCTCATAAAAGCTCTTCACTGCTTTCAGTAACCTACCTCCTATTCCATACACCTGCAACACCTGCCGCATCGCCCCCCTATCATACGCCTTTTCCAAATCCATAAATGCCACAAAAACCTCTTTACCCTTATCCAAATACTGTTCACCTATATGTTTCACTGCAAACACTTGGCTCTATCTAACACCCACCATCTACCTTTCCTAAAGCACACCTTGATTAACCACTCAACAGTTGCAATTCTGCTCTCCTCGTCTTACTCTTAATTCTTTCAATAATAACTCTACTATACACTTTACCTGGTATACTCAACAGACTTATTCCCCTATAATTTTTGCACTCTCTTTTGTCCCCTTTGCCTTTATACAAAGGAACAATACACGCTCTCTGCCAGTCCCTAGGTACCTTACCCTCTTCCATACATGTATTAAATAATAGCACCAACCACTCCAAAACTATATCTCCGCCTGCTTTTAACATTTCTACCTTTATCCCATCAATCCCAGCTGCCTTACCCCTTTCATTCTACCCACTGCCTCACGAACTTCCCCACACTCACAACTGGCTCTTCCGCACTCTCCACAAGATGTTATTCCTCCTTGCCCTATACACGAAATCATAGCTTCCCTGTATTCATCACCATTTAACAACTCCTCAAAATATTCCCTCCATCTTCCAGATACCTCTAACTCTCCATTTAATAACTCTCCTCTCCTATTTTTAATCTCCTTTTCTAGGCTTTCAACATTAATCTCATCAAAACTTTCATTTCCAAATTGTTGAAATATCTAGTTCCCTTTGCTCTCTTTACAGCTGCCCCTCTAACCTCTTTCCAGAACAGCTGCAGGTCCTTCACTTTGTAAAATCCTTCGTCAGTAAATACAGTAATAAACTCCTGCAAACCCCACGGATAATGAAAGAAGAAAATTGGCTGTAGTGTTTTTGGTTTAAAACCCGTGACTATTCCAAGTAATTTTCGTAATGGCATTGACAGGCTTGTTTATGCGTTTTCTTAGTCTCATTTGAATTTAGAATCTATGAATTCGTACTCAGAGATAATTTTCTTTTGGTTTATGATGACAATCTCTTTAAACTGACAAAGTAGAAATTTTATCTCGGATTTATGCCCATGTCAAGAGTAAACAATACGCATTGCGTCCAATACCATCAACTGGGTACTCAATGTTTCATTACAAATTATAGCTATTTATAAAATCCATTTCTTTAAATGATGCAGAGTATACCAATTTAACTACGAAAATGTTCAATTTTTTTTGAGAATAAAAAATCAAAATGGAACCAAATATCAAGACCAGACATTCCTAATAAAGATAAAATGTTTTTTATAGTGCCAGGAATGTCTGTCTTGTTTATTCTACAATAAAATTTTTTTGAAATTGGCATCATTGTAAATGGTTTATGTGACACTTGGCAAAAATTAGTAATTTCTGACGCATTTATTTGTTTATTGAAATCGTAAATATGGATTTCTTGCCTACTCAATCGGATAGAAGCAATAAACATCTCTACAATAATAGCTTCATTTTCAGAATGAGAACTATGGAATGGCCGAAAATAGGCCATGGCGAAATAGCCAACGTAAATATTTTAAACCAAAAACACGGTCAGAGTTTTTTTTTCCTCATTATGCACTGTGGGTGCAGGAATTTTTATACTGCGCACACTGACCGCACAGACCCATTCTATCACATCTAGGCCTAACAGCCTGTTTCTGCTTGATTTGAGGGTGCTAGAATTTAGGCGTACTAGTACGTCAATAACCCCAGTGCGTAAGACGTACTAGTACGACCAAAACCCCGAAAGGGTTAAACAATCATGGTGACATTATCCTTGTACATACATGTACATATAGAAATAAAGATTATTATTATTATTATTATTATTATATTATTATTATTTTTTTTTTTTTTTTTTTTCAACAAGTCGGCCGTCTCCCACCGAGGCAGGGTGACCCAAAAGAAAGAAAATCCCCAAAAAGAAAATACTTTCATCATCATTCAACACTTTCACCACACTCATACATAATCACTGTCTTTGCAGAGGAGCTCAGATACGACAGCTGAGAAAAGTCCCTCCCAGCTGTCACTATCTCAGACCCCTCCTTTAAAGTGCAGGCATTGTACTTCCCATTTCCAGGACTCAAGTCCAACTAAATCAATTAACTGGTTTCCCTGAATCCTTCACAAAATGTTACCCTGCTCACACTCCAACAGATCGTCATGTCCCAAAACCATTTGTCTCCATTCACTCCTATCTAACACGCCACACATGCTTGCTGGAAGTCCAAGCCCTCGCCCACAAAACCTCCTTTACCCCTTCCCTCCAACCTTTTCTAGGACGACCCTACCCCGCCTTCCTTCCCCTACAGATTTATACGCTCTCCAAGTCATTCTACTTTGATCCATTCTCTCTAAATGACCAAACCACCTCAACAACCCCTCTTCAGCCCTCTGACAAATACTTTTAGTAACTCCACACCTTCTCCTAATTTCCACATTCCGAATTTTCTGCATAATATTTACACCACACATTGCCCTTAGACAGGACATCTCCACTGCCTCCAGCCTCCTCCTCGCTGCAGCATTTGCAACCCATGCTTCACACCCATATAAGAGTGTTGGTACCACTATACTTTCGTACATTCCCTTCTTTGTCTCCATGGATAACGTTTTTGTCTCCACAGATACCTCAATGCACCACTCACCTTTTTTCCTTCATCAATTCTATGGTTAACCTCATCCTTCATAAACCCATCCGCTGACACGTCAACTCCCAAATATCTGAAAACATTTACTTCTTCCATAATCTCTCTCTCAATGTGATATCCAATTTTCTTTATTTAAATCGTTTGATACCCTCATCACCTTACTCTTATCTATGTTCACTTTTAACTTTCTACCTTTACACTCTCCCAAACTCGTCCACTAACCTTGCAACTTTTCTTTAGAATCTCCCATAAGCACAGTATCATCAGCAAAAAGTAACTGTGTCAACTCCCATTTGCATTTAATTCTCCATAATTTAATCCCACCCTCTCCCCAACACCCTAGCATTTACTTCTTTACAACCCCATCTATAAATATATTAAACAACCATGGTGACATTACACATCCCTGTCTAAGACCTACTTTTACCGGGAAGTAATCTCCCTCTCTCCTACACACCCTAACCTGAGCCTCACTATCCTCATAAAACTCTTTACAGCCTTCAGTAACTTACTACCTATTCCATACACTTGCAACATTTGCCACATTGCTCCCCTATCCACTCTATCATATGCCTTTTCTAAATCCATAAATGCAATAAAAACTTCTCTACCTTTATCTAAATACTGTTCACATATATGCTTCACTGTAAACACTTGATCTACACATCCCTACCCACTCTAAAGCCTCCTTGCTCATCTGCAATCCTACTCTCTGTCTTACCTCTAATTCTTTCAATAATAACCCTGCCATACACTTTACCTGGTATACTCAGTAAACTTATTCCCCTATAATTTTTACACTCTCTTTTATCCCCTTCCCTTTATATAAAGGAACTATACATGCTCTCTGCCAATCCCTAGGTACCTTCCCTCTTTCATACATTTATTAAACAAAAATACCAACCACTCCAGCACTATATTCCCCCTGCTTTTAACATTTCTGTCATGATTCTGTCAATTCCAGCTGCTTTACCCCTTTCATTCTACGTAATGCCTCACGCACCTCCCCCACACTCACATCCTGCTCTTCTTCACTCCTAAACGATGTTGTACCTCCCTGGCCAGTACATGAAATTACCGCCTCCTTTTTTTCATCGACATTTAAAAGTTCCTCAAAATATTCCCGCCATCTACCCAATACCTCCAGCTCCCCATCTACTAACTCCCTACTCTGTTTTTAACTGACAAATCCATTCGTTCCCTAGGCTTTCTTACCTTGTTTATCTCACTCCAAAAATTTTTCTTGTTTTCAGCAAAATTTCTTGACAGAGCCTCTCCCATTCTTTCATCCGCTCTTCTTTTGCACTCTCTCACCACTCTCTTCACCTTTCTTTTACTCTCCATATACTCTGCTCTTCTATTAACACTTCTGTTTTGTAAAAACCTCTCATAAGCTACCTTTTTCTCTTTTATCACACCCTTTACTTCTTCATTCCACCACTCACTCCTCTTTCCTCCTGCACCCACCCTCCTATAGCCACAAACTTCTGCCCCACATTCTAATACTGCATTTTTAAACTATCCCAACTCTCTTCAACCCCCCCACTACTCCTACTTGCACTAGCCCACCTTTCTGCCAATAGTTGCTTATATCTCACCCTAACTTCCTCCTCCCTTAGTTTATACACTTTTACCTCTCTCTTACTTGCTGTTGCCATTTTCTTTTTGTCCCATCTACCTTTTACTCTAACTGTAGCTACAACCAAATAATGATCTGATATATCTGTTGCCCCTCTATAAACATGTACATCCTGAAGCCTACTCATCAACCTTTTATCCACCAATACATAATCCAACAAACTACTTATTATTATTATTATTATTATTATAAATGTATAAGATGAAATTGAAAGTAAAAGTGTAATCACAATGTTCTACTATATCACTTTTATTTCTCATCAGGTGAAAAGACTTCAGACTCGGAGGAGGACAGCTGTGCAGTGTTGGTTCATCCACCTAAGTGTTCGTCACTAAAGCTGGCTGAAGCGCTGCAGCATTATACCAACATTGCTGCTGCAATAGCTACTGCTGGTGTGGCTAAACCTAACTGTGCACAAAATATCAGTGAAGAAATTAATATTATGAAACTAGAAAACAGAAACAGTGATAAAATTCTAAATACAGAAAGCAGTGAAAGTAAAACAAGTAATGATACCTGTAATACTCAAACGAAGGATTCTCAGTTCTTGAAAAAAATTAGTAATACTGTAGTTGTAAATAACAGTGAAAATGTAATCAAATATTTGCATGAACTGTATGAATGTGAAAATGGAAATACAGATTTAATAAAATATGACAGGGTTGAAGATCATTCAGATTGTACCAAATACAGTGCAATGAATAGATTATACGAAAATGCTGAAAATTGCTTTGAAAATGACTCTGTATCTGCATTGAATCTTTTATACGATAATGAATTTGAAGATGACATATTGCAAAGAATAAACAGAAGACAGGTACTGGAAGATAAAGCTGCCAGGTCCCTCAGCATTGCTGAAAAACAGTATGTACAGTACAATATTGATTTGTCAATCATTTTAGTGCTAGAATAGTATTGCAGGGCTAGAATAGCATTGCAGGGCTAGAATAGCATTACAGACATATTAGTTTTTACTTGTGCTTCTGCCAGTTCTGTGACTGAATTCATATGGAATACCTTTGATATACAGTGGTACCCCGACTTACGATATTTTTTCATTCCAGAATGCTGTTCAAGTGTCATTACCAAACGAATTTATCTCCATAAGAAATGATGTAAAATAGACTAGTCCTTTTAGACCCCCAAAATTATACTTACAAAAGCATTTAAAAAAATAAACTTACATAAAAGGGTGAGTTTGGGGACCATCGTAAGTCGGGGTACCACTGTACCTTTGATGAGTTCCGAGAGATTTTTTTTTACTCCCAGAGCCCGCAATGGGCCAGGCTCATCTGGTGCTGGTCAACCAGGCTGTTGCTGCTGGTAATCCACTGTCTCACAACATAGAAAATTTTGTGTACAATAAGTTTACTGTACCAAATAACTATACACAGATTCAAATTATTTATTTCTTTTATGCAGTATAAAGATATAATGTAGTTTATGTCTAATAAAATATTGTTAGACACGAAAGAAAGCTTCCTAGCATCGGTGCATTTCGAGTACAAAGATATCTCATGAATGCATTTTGCCTGTTTGAAACACATTTTACTTTCAAAAGTTTATTTTTCTATAAATAAAATTAAAATAACTTACTGTAGAACTAAAATATGGATTAAATATTGCCTTTGTAAAAGTATTATACTATAATTCTTATTACTAAAGTTCATAATTAAATGTTCTGTGGGTTGACAGCATATTTAGAACCATACGACTTATCTTGCTTGTAACTCTGGGAAATACAGGCAATTTAAAAATTTTATTACGGTTTTAGATATTTTCTGTTTAGAGGAACATCTAAACTGTCGTATCTGTGTGACTCTGGCAAGACAGTGATTGTGTGAATGATGGTGAAAGTTTTTAATTTTTTCAGGTCACCCTGCCTCGGTAGGAGACGGCCAGTGTGTTAAAAAATAAAAAAAAAGATTACCCACTCTATTGCTTTTGAAGAATGACTGATGTGGTAATAAAAAAATTACCAGAAAAATTCATAGTAAAAAATATATTAATGCTGATTATTTAGTGTTTTTTTTTTTTCAATGAACCAGCCATATGCTACCAAGGCAGGGTGATCTAAAAAAACAAAAAAAAGTTTTTCTTTTTAAATTTAGTAATTTATACAGAAGAAGGGATTACTAGCCCTTTGTTCCCATTATTAATATTGGCAAAATATTTTTGTATATTTGAGAGATTTAGGCTTTGCATGTGATGTTTGATTAGGTATTTTGGTTTAGAATGAATGAGAGCGCAGTACTGGAAATTTGCCATGATTTTCTAATAAGAAATATTTTAGCCATTGTCTCTCGATATGCACAACTGCCATATTTATTGTTTTGCAGAGGTGTAGGTCGGAAAACATCTGCAGGCAGACTGAATGACAGATGCATTATAAGTGCAGAAATGAGAAAGCGTGCTGAAGAAAAATGGAATAACAAACTTGCATCATTGGCATTACAAGGTAACTTCTCTGGCTTTTTCATTTATGCATTCTGTTTTCCATATGAATACTAAGAGTAATTTATAAATGGTTGATAGAATTATTATTTTTACATTTATGGGGAGTGCTAAACCCATAAGGGGTTATACAGCACCTAGAGGAATGGAAGGCATTCAGACTTGATTCAAGGATTGGAGCATGGGACTAATTCTTTGAGCCTGTGCTGCAACCTTCCTTCAGAGGAACAGTTTATAAAAGTACTAAAGTACTCAAAACAGTCTCCTTATTCTTCATTTTTGTGACTGAATTTGTATTCTGGTAATGTGAAATAGTCTAAATTATATTAATTCATTACTTTAAATTAAAACTGCATATATACATTCAATACCAATTCTGTACTGAATATCATATTTTTCAGTGCGATAGTCTGTTTTAGGAAAAGGTATTAATTACCAATTCTTAATAATATAATATCAGTTAATAATAATATCAGTTTCCTGATATACTCTGTATACCAGGATACTTTCTAAATACTGTACACAGAAATTACGAATTGATATGCCCAGCCAATAGCAATGAAGAATCCTGGTAAGTACACAGATCTTTGACTGATCCCACAGGCTGCAAACTAACAGTGCCACAATCAAAATCTCCAATCTGTATTCCCTAACATTTCCACTGATAATCAAAATCATTGTCTTATCCTCATTTAGTTTCAATTTTCTATTTGTCATCCAAGTCTGAACATCCAACAAAAGAAAACTAAAACAGAATTTTGCATATTTCACATTCAAAACCCGAATGGAGATCTGTGTATCACCACATAAAATTGATAATTAATCCCATGAACATCCATCAGTAAGGCTTAACTAATAGCTTATACAATAAACAATACTGGTCCAAGAGCAGAACCGAGGAATGCTATAGGGCAAAGGAGATGGCTTAGATACAAAATCCTGGACTGCCACTTGATAAGACCAACCAAAAAGATATGATTTCAAAGGCAACAAAACAGTATCCCTAGGTCTACAGCCGAAAAGATCGCTTATCAGTAAATTACGATCATTAGTATCAAATTCAGCAGAGAGATCCAACAAAATTACCAGCAGACTGAACACACAGTAGAACATTACTCCACTCTAGAAAAAGGAAACAATTGATAAAAAATAGAGTGCTCAATCAGTTTTGAAAGGAATGAAAGGTTTGAAACAGGATGATAGTGTAACATGTTTTCTGACTCAAGGGAAATGGACGAACCAAAGATAGTTTAATCCTGAAACGGATGAGAAATACAGTATGGTTATCAATAAGTAAATAAATAAATAAATGCTTTATTTTCACATGATACAGATTTGGATGACATTGAATAGTATGTAGTATATGTGGAAAACACATGCAGAGCATGTTGGGCAAGCTAAAACCTAATAGTACAGTGGTACCTCGAGTTACGATATTTTTTCGTTCGAGAATGCTGTTCAAGTGCCATTACCAAACGAATTTATCCCCATAAGGAATAATGTAAAATAGACTAGTCCTTTTACACCCCAAAAATATACTTACAAAAGCATTTAAAAAAATAAACTTACATAAAAGGGCGATTTTGGGGACCATCGTAACTCGAGGTACCACTGTACAACATAAAGAACACTATAAACATTTTTTTTTTCTTAACATGTCGGCTGTTTCCCACTGAGGCAGGGTGACCCAAATAGAAAGAAAAAACTTTCATTCAATACTTTCACTATCACTCACATATAATCACTGTCTTTGCAGAGGCACTCAGATACTACAATTCAGATGTCCCTCCAAACTGCCAATATCCCAAACCCCTCCTTTAAAGTGCAGGCATTGTACTTCCCATTTCCAGGACTCAAGTCCGACTGACTGGTGTCTGTTTGTGTGTGTCCATGTGTGTGTGTGTGTGTCCATATGTGTGTGTGTGTTTCCATGTGTGTGTATGTGTCCATGTGTGTGTACTCACCTATTTGTGGTTGCAGGGGTCGAGTCATAGCTCCTGGCCCTGCCTCTTCACTGATTACTACTAGGTCCTCTCTCTCCCTGCTCCATGAGCTTTATCAAACCTCGTCTTAAAACTATATATGGTTCCTGCCTCCACTACGTCACTTTCTAGGCTATTCCACTTCCTGACAACTCTATGACTGAAGAAATACTTCCTAACATCCCTTTGACTCATAGGAGTCTTCAACTTCCAATTGTGACCCCTTGTTTCTGTGTCCCCTCTCAGGAACATCTTGTCTCTGTCCACCTTATCTATTCCTCGCAGTATTTTATATGTCGTTATCATGTCTCCCCTAACCCTCCTGTCCTCTAGTGTCGTCAGGCCGATTTCCCTTAACCTTTCTTTGTAGGACAATCCCCTTAGCTCTGGGACTAGTCTTGTTGCAAACCTTTGCACTTTCTCCAATTTCTTGACGTGCTTGACCAGGTGTGGGTTCCAAACTGGTGCTGCATACTCCAGTATGGGCCTGATGTATATGGTGTACAGAGTCTTGAATGATTCCTTAGTGAGGTATTGGAACGCTTTTTTGCCAGCCGCCCGTATGCTGCAGCAGTTATCTGATTGATGTGTGCCTCAGGAGATGTGCTCGGTATTATACTCACCCCAAGATCTTTTTCCTTGAGTGAGGTTTGCAGTCTTTGGCCACCTAGACTATACTCTGTCTGCGGTCTTCTTTGCCCTTCCCCGATCTTCATGACTTTACATTTGGCAGGGTTAAATTCAAGGAGCCAGTTACTGGACCAGGCTTGTAGCCTGTCCAGGTCTCTTTGTAGTCCTGCCTGATCCTCGACTGATTTAATTCTTCTCATTAACTTCACATCATCTGCAAACAGGGACACTTCTGAGTCTATCCCTTCCGTTATGTATGTGTACTCACCTAATTGTGGTTGCAGGGGTCGAGACTCAGCTCCTGGTCCCGCCTCTTCGCTGTCTGCTACTGGGTCTCTGCTCTCCCTGCTCCATGAGCTTTATCATACCTTGTCTTAAAACTATGTATGGTTCCTGCCTCCACTATATCTTTCTCTAGTCCATTCCACTTCCTGACTACTCTGTGGCTGAAGAAATGTTTCCTGACATCCCTTTGACTCATCTGAGTCTTCAGCTTCCAGTTGTGTCCCCTTGTTTCTGTGTTCCCTCTCTGAAACAACCTGTCACTATCTACCTTGTCAATTCCCCGCAGTATTTTGTATGTCGTTATCATGTCTCCTCTGACCCTTCTTTCCTCCAGTGTTGTTAGTCCTATTTCCCTCAATCTTTCTTCATAAGACAGACCCCTGAGTTGTGGAACTAACCTTGTCGCAAACCTTTGCACTTTCTCCAGTTTCCTTACGTGCTTGACCAGGTGTGGGTTCCAGACTGGTGCTGCATATTCTAGTATGGGCCTGACGTACACGGTATACAGTGTCTTGAACGATTCCTTGTTAAGGTAACGGAACGCTAATCTAAGGTTTGCCAGACGCCCATATGCTGCCGCAGTTATCTGGTTGATGTGTGCCTCCGGAGACGTGCTTGGCGTTATACTCACTCCAAGGTCTTTCTCCTTTGCCGAGGTTTGTAGCCTTTGTCCGCCCAGCTTGTACTCTGTCAGCGGTCTTCTTTGCCCTTCTCCGATCCTCATGACTTTGCATTTGGAGGGATTGAATTCGAGAAGCCATCTGCTAGACCAGATGTCGAGCTTGTCCAGGTCTGTTTGCAGCCCTGCCTGGTCCTCTTCCGATGTGATTCTCCTCATTATTTTCACATCATCCGCGAATAGATGTGTTAGTTACCGTTTTGTCCTAGGCACATGTCGGTTAGACACTAGGCCTGTTGTATGTATATGTGTGTGTGTGTGTGTGTAAGGAAACACTTCGAAATGTTTCTGCCCCGCCGGGAATTGAACCCGGGCCCTCCGTGCGTGAAGTGAGAGCTTTAGCCACCATGCCATCGGGGCGTGTGTGTGTGTGTGTGTGTGTGTGTCCATGTGTGTGTGTGTGTGTGTACTCACCTAGTTGTGGTTGCAGGGGTCGATTCATAGCTCCTGGCCCCGCCTCTTCACTGGCCGCTACTGGGTCACTCCCTGCGCCATGAGCTTTATCATACCTCTTCTTAAAGCTATGTATGGAACCTGCCTCCACTACATCGCTTCCCAAACTATTCCACTTCCCAACCACTCTGTGACTGAAGAAATACTTCCTAACATCTCTGTGATTCATCTGAGTCTTCAACTTCCAACTGTGTTCCCTTGTTGCTGTGTCCCATTGTGTGTGTGTGTGTGTGTGTGTGTGTGTGTCAAAATATTACCCTGTCCACACTCCAACAGCTCGTCAGGTCCCAAAAACCATTTGTCTCCATTCACTTCTATCTAACACACTCACACATGCCTGCTGCATGTCCAGGTCCCTTGTACATATTAGTGAAGGTGTTGAATGATGGTGAAAGTGTTTCTTTCTTTTTTGGTTCACCCTGCGTGTTAAAAAAAATTGATTAACAATTAAATTTACTCCACCAGTAACTATTATTATTATTACAATGAAAACTAAGCACTAAACCCACAAGGGTTATAAAATGCTGCAGGGCTGGATGTGCTAAAGAAGAAATATGCAAAGATCAGATATCAGTGAGTCAGTAAAGGTAGTGGGGAGTGCTAAAGAGAAAATAAATCAAATTTGGTGTAATAAAGCTGTTGCTGACAGTCAAGGTAGTCCCCATTAGAGGTGAGGCTACCAGTAACTATAAAATTACTCATTCTTAAATAATTTTTATTAATAACTTTAATTATATACTAAACATGTTATTTTTTATATTCTTTTTATCCTATAAAGTCCTTGATGCTAGGAAAAGGCTCTTAATCCTAAGGAATGGCACTGTTTTCCCTTTCCTCCGACACTGATTGCCACTCATTTTCCCAAGGCACTGTATAGCTCCTGCGTGTTTAGCATTTCCCCTGTGAAATAAATAAAATTACGTCTTTATTAGGTCAAAATTAGACTGCCATCCATTCTTTGTCTTGTAAATTTCTTAACTTGTATATTTTTGTGACACAGTACTGTATATGAAATGTACATACTACACTTTTAAGTTAATTAGCATAAATTACATTTTATTAACATTTCTTTACCAAAATAAAAAATTTAACGACACAAGTTTACGGTTATTTTTTTATGTGAGTTCTGCAACTTCAAAAAGTTTGAACCTTTCCTTCATAGCACTTCTTGTTTTTGCAGGTGTGCAGCAACCTCATACATCTAAGTCGGGAGTGTCTTTTTCTTACAACTTGGTCTCCCCAATGGCTACATTGTCTGCTTTCACCAACAAGATGAACTCACGTTTTGTAAACAGAGGTGGATATAATGCTCCAAATGCTCTGTAAATTTATTTCATATTTATAATGCATTTTCGAACAAATTACTCAGGGTGTCTCATTAAAGTGATATACAATCTGTACAACCACAAATAGTCATTATTTTTATTTTATTAACACATCGGCCGATTCCCACCAAGGCAGGGTGGCCCGAAAAAGAAAACTTTCATCATCATTCACTCCATCACTGTCTTGCCAGAGGGGTGCTTTACACTACAGTTATAAAACTGCAACATTAACACTCCTCCTTCAGAGTGCCGGCACTGTACTTCCCATCTCCAGAACTCAAGTCCGGCCTGCCGGTTTCCCTGAATCCCTTCATAAATGTTACTTTGCTCACACTCCAACAGCACGTCAAGTATTAAAAACCATATGCCTCCATTCACTCCTATCAAATACGCTCACACATGCTTGCTGGAAGTCCAAGCCCCTCGCACACAAAACTTCCTTTACCCCCTCCCTCCAACCTTTCCTAGGCCGACCCCTACCCCGCCTTCCCTCCACTACAGATTTATACACTCTCGAAGTCACTCTGTCTCGTTCCATTCTCTCTACATGTCCAAACCACCTCAACAACCCCTCCTCAGCTCTCTGGACAATCGTTTTGGTAATCCCGCACCTCCTCCTAATTTCCAAATAGTCATATCTGTATATTTTTTTATTAATGAGACTTTTGTTTTGAATTTTTTTTTATGAGACATTATACAAGGTTGATCACTATTTTTACTGTAATGCCCTATATCACAGAAGTGCCTAAATTGTGTGGGGGGGTTGATCTAGTGTTATAAACAGCAGGGACTCAGTATTTTTGGAGTTATTTCCCTAAATACTATATACAGTGGACCCCCGAGTTTCGTAAACCCCGGAAATCGTACATTTATGTAAGTATAATATTTTAAGTGCTTGTGGAAAAGTATTTTTGGGGGTCTGAAATAGACTAACCTACGTGACATTTTTTCTTAAGGGAGTAAATTCGTTCGGTAATGGCACTTGAGCAGACTTCAGGAGTGAAGTTTTTACGAAACTCGGGGGTCCACTGTATATATATACAGTGGTACCTTGGTATACGTCCTTAATCCATTCCAGGGCCTTGGATTTATACCAAACAAATTTTCCCATAAGAAATATAGGGAAAACGATTAATCCGTTCCCATGAAAAAAAATCCTATTATTGGCATATTATACATTGATGGGGTTCTATAAAATAATTAAACACTGCTTAATACTAAAATAAGTAATTTATTTAAACACTGCTTAATACTAAAATACATACATAAATACAAAAGAATTAGATGAAATAAATGCAAATTTAACCTAATTTTACTTTGCTGAAAAGAGTCGAGTGTCTACTAGGATAGTGCTGAGAAGGGAGGAGGAGGAAATGTTATTGTTTGGAAGGAGAGTCTCCTTCTCTTTTCTGTCTCTTTTCCCTATTTGCACCTGGTTGAAGCTCACCAGGTTTGACTTTTACTAAAAATCTGTCCAAAGAACTTTGCTTCTGCCTTCTCAGGATGTTTCGGAAATGTGACATTGTCTGGTATTCCAGACAATGCTATTATGGCTTGTTTGGGCTTTGTTGGGGTGGTACTTCTCTGCAAAGTTTTTGACGTCCATCCATTTGGCAAAGATTTCCTTGAATAATGAAGTAAGGGCTTCCTCTATCTCCTCTTCCGAGCCTGAAGAGAGTACTTTGGACCCCCGAGTTACGAGCACCTCGGAAATCGTACAATTATGTAAGTGTAGGTTGGTAGACAGCAACCACCCAGGGAGGTACTACCGTCCTACAAGGTGACTGTGAAACAGAAACCTGAAACTGTTTTACATGATGGTAGGATTGCTGGTGTCTTTTTTCTGTCTCATAAACACGCTGGATAACAGGTATATCTAGCTACTTCTACTTACACTTTAGGTCACACTACACAGGCATGCACATGCATATATATACATACACACATCTAGGTTTTTCTTATTTTTCTTAATAGCTCTTGTTCTTTTTATTTTCTCTATTGTCCATGGGGAAGTGGAAAAGAATCTTTCCTCCGTAAGCCATGCGTGTCGTATGAGGCGACTAAAATGCTGGGAGCAATGGGCTAGTAACCCCTTCTCCTGTACACATTTACTAAAAAAGAGAAGAAGAAAAACTTTATAAAACTGGGTTGTTTGAATGTGCGTGGATGTAGTGCGGATGATAAGAAAGAGATGATTGCTGATGTTATGAATGAAAAGAAGTTGGATGTCCTGGCCCTAAGCAAAACAAAGCTGAAGGGGGTAGGCGAGTTTCAGTGGGGAGAAATAAATGGGATTAAGTCAGGAGTATCTGAGAGAGTTAGAGCTAAGGAAGGGGTAGCAATAATGTTTGAAGGATCAGTTATGGAAGGAGAAGAGGGAATATAAATGTGTAAATTCAAGGATTATGTGGATTAAAATAAGGGTCGGATGCGAAAAGTGGGTCATAATAAGCGTGTATGCACCTGGAGAAGAGAGGAGTGTAGAGGAGAGAGAGAGATTTTGGGAGATGTTAAGCGAATGTATAGGAATTTTTGAACCAAGTGAGAGAGTAATTGTGGTAGGGGACCTAAATGCTAAAGTAGGAGAAACATGTAGAGAGGGTGTGGTAGGTAAGTTTGGGATGCCAGGTGTAAATGATAATGGGAGCCCTTTGATTGAACTTTGTGTAGAAAGGGGTTTAGTTATAGGTAATACATATTTTAAGAAAAAGAGGATAAATAAGTACGTTTACAAGATATGATGTAGGGCGTAATGACAGTAGTTTGTTGGACTATGTATTGGTAGATAAAAGACTGTTGAGTAGACTTCAGGATATACATGTTTATAGAGGGGCCACAGATATATCAGATCACTTTTTAGTTATAGCTACAGTGGGAGTAAAAGGTAGATGGGATACAAGGAAAATAGAAGCAGTAAGTAAGAGAGAGGTGAAGGTTTATAAACTAAAAGAGGAGGCAGTTAGGGTAAGATATAAACAACTATTGGAGGATAGATGGGCTAGTGAGAGTGTAGGCAATGGGGTCGAAGATGTATGGGGTAGATTTAAAAATGTAGTGTTAGAGTGTTCAGCAGAAGTTTGTGGTTACAGGCGAGTGGGTGCGGGAGGGAAGAAGAGCGATTGGCGGAATGATGATGTAAAGAGAGTAGTAAGGGAGAAAAAGTTAGCATATGAGAGGTTTTTACGAAGTAGAAGTGATGCAAGGAAGGAAGAGTATATGGAGAGAAAAAGAGAGGTTAAGAGAGTGGTGAAGCAATGTAAAAAGAGAGCAAATGAGAGAGTGGGTGAGATGTTATCAACAAAGTTTGTTGAAAATAAGAAAAAGTTTTGGAGTGAGATTAATAAGTTGAGGAAGCCTAGGGAACAAATGGATTTGACAGTTAAAAATAGGAGAGGAGAGTTATTAAATGGAGAGTTAGAGGTATCTGGAAGATGGAGGGAATATTTTGAGGAGTTGTTAAATGTTGATGAAGATAGGGCTGTGATTTCGTGTATAGGGCAAGGAGGAATAACATCTTGTAGGAGTGTGGAAGAGCCAGTTGTGAGTGTGGGGGAAGTTCGTGAGGTAGTGGGTAGAATGAAAGGGGGTAAGGCAGCTGGGATTGATGGGATAAAAATAGAAATGTTAAAAGCAGGTGGGGATATAGTTTTGGAGTGGTTGGTGCTATTATTTAATAAATGTATGGAAGAGGGTAAGGTACCTAGGGATTGGCAGAGAGCATGTATTGTTCCTTTGTATAAAGGCAAAGGGGACAAAAGAGAGTGCAAAAATTATAGGGGAATAAGTCTGTTGAGTGTACCTGGTAAAGTGTATGGTAGAGTTATTATTGAAAGAATTAAGAGTAAGACAGAAAGCAGGATAGCAGATGAACAAGGGGGCTTTATGAAAGGTAGGGGGTGTGTAGACCAAGTGTTTACAGTGAAACATATAGGTGAACAGTATTTGGATAAGGGTAAAGAGGTTTTTGTGGCATTTATGGATTTGGAAAAGGCATATGATAGGGTGGATAGGGGGGCAATGTGGCAGATATTGCAGGTGTATGGAATAGGAGGTAGGTTACTGAAAGCAGTGAAGAGTTTTTATGAGGATAGTGAGGCTCAGGTTAAAGTGTGTAGGAGGGTGGGGGACTATTTTCCAGTAAAAGTGGGCCTTAGACAAGGATGTGTGATGTCACCGTGGTTATTCAATATATTTATAGATGGGGTTGTAAGAGAAGTGAATGCGAGGGTCTTGGCAAGAGGTGTGGGGTTAAAAGATAAAAGAATCAAATACAAAGTGGGAGTTGTCACAGTTGCTTTTTGCTGATGACACTGTGCTTTTGGGAGATTCTGAAGAGAAGTTGCAGAGGTTGGTGGATGAATTTGGTAGGGTGTGTAAAAGAAGAAAATTGAAAGTGCATATAGGAAAGAGTAAGGTGATGAGGATAACAAAAAGATTAGGTGACGAAAGATTGGATATCAGATTGGAGGGAGAGAGTATGGAGGAGGTGAATGTATTCAGATATTTGGGAGTGGACATGTCAGCAGATGGGTCTATGAAGGATGAGGTGAATCATAGAATTGATGAGGGGAAAAGGGTGAGTGGAGCACTTCGGAGTCTGTGGAGACAAAGAACCTTGTCCATGGAAGTAAAGAGGGGAATGTATGAGAGTATAGTTATACCAACACTCTTATATGGGTGTGAAGCATGGGTGATGAATGTTGCAACGAGGAGAAGGCTGGAGGCAGTGGAGATGTCATGTCTGAGGTCAATGTGTGGTGTGAATATAATGCAGAGAATTCGGAGTTTGGAAATTAGGAGGAATTGCGGGATTACCAAAACTATTATCCACAGATCTGAGGAGGGGTTGTTGAGGTGGTTCAGACATGTAGAGAGAATGGAACGAGACAGAATCACTTCGAGAGTGTATAAATCTGTAGTGGAGGGAAGGCGGGGTAGGGGTCGGCCTAGGAAAGGGTGGAGGGAGGGGGTAAAAGAAGTTTTGTGTGCGAGGGGCTTGGACTTCCAGCAAGCATGTGTGAGCGTATTTGATAGGAGTGAATGGAGACAAATGGTTTTTAATACTTGATGTGCTGTTGGAGTGTGAGCAAAGTAACATTTATGAAGGGATTCAGGGACTTGAGTCCTGGAGATGGGAAGTACAGTGTCTGCACTCTAAAGGAGGGGTGTTAATGTTGCAGTTTTATAACTGTAGTGTAAAGCACCCCTCTGGCAAGACAGTGATGGAATGAATGATGATGAAAGTTTTTCTTTTTCGGGCCACCCTGCCTTGGTGGGAATCGGCCGATGTGTTAAAAAAAAAATATTGTAAGTTCTTTTGTAAGTGTATTTATGGGGGTCTGAAATGGACTAACCTACTTGACATTATTCCTTAAGGGAGAAAATTCGTTCGGTAATGGCACTTGAGCAGCCTTCTGGAATGAAATATTCTCGTAACTCGGGGTCCACTGTACATCCATCTTAGTCTTGTGCTCCTCTTTCTCAAGTTCCTGCAGTTCTTCAGTGGTCAGCTCTTCCCTGTGCCCCTCCACTAATTCCTCCACATCACCATCACTCACATCCAGACCTATGGACCTGCCCAGAGAGACAATATCCTCCACTATAGACACAGCCTCAAAGTCCCTTTCAACCACTGCTTCTGGCCACAAATTCCTCCAAGCAGAGTTCATTGTCCTGTATGAAACTTCCTGCCAGGCTTTGTCAAAGAGTTATGCAATTGGCAATAGTAAAGTGATCTTTCCAAAACTCTCTCAGGGTTAACCTTGTGTCAGAGGTCACTTCAAAGCACCACCATGCTGATCCATGGGCTGAATGAGAGTTGTGTTAGGGGGGGAGAAACTTTACAGCGATGAAGTCAAACTCCAGCAGCACAGTCCTGCAAGCTTGGAGGGTGAGCTGGAGCATTGTCCATTATGAGGAGAGCCTTCAGAGGCAGGTTTTTCTCCTCTAAATAACTTTTTACACTTGGCCCAAACACAACATTAAACCATTCACTGAAATATTCTCTCGTTACCCAAGCCTTGCTGTTTGACCTCCACATCACAGGTATAACTGAGTTTTCTGCACATTATGTTTTTTAAAGGCCCTCGAGTTTTCATAGTGGTAGATCAGTAGAGGCTTCAGTTTGCAATCCCCACTTGCATTGGCACATAAGAAGTGTTAACCTATCCTTCATTGGCTTGTGTCCTGGTAATGCCTTCTGTGTAATATAGGTCCTGTTAGGCATTTTCTTCCAAAACATAGCGCTTCTTTTGATTATAATAATAATAATAATCTTCCAAAACAGCCCTGTTTCGTCAATTAAAAACTTGTTGGGGAACAAAACCCTCAGCCTCCACAAATTTCCCAAACTCTGTAACAAAATCATTAACTGCATCTTTATCAGCACTGGCTCCCTCTCCATGCCTCACAACACTGTGAATGCCAGTCCTCTTCTTAAAATTATCAAACCAGCCATGCTGGCTTTAAACACTTCACTTTCTTGGTTCGTTCCTGCCTTGTTTTTCAAAAGATTGGCATGCATCAGTTTTGCCTTTTCGCAAATCATTGCCTCTGATACGCTATCACCGGCACACTGTTTTTCTGTTATCCAGATCAAAAGCAATTTTTCAACATTCTCTAATGTCCCTGATTTTTCTTTGGTAATCGATTTCACCCCCTTTGCAATGTTAGCAGATTTAATAACATCTTTGTTTTTCACAATCGTATATACCGTTGTTCTCGGCATACGGTATGCAGCAGCCAAGTCCCAGATACGCATGCGACCTTCATACTATTCAACAATCTCTTTTTTCACCTCCATGGTGTACCTTTGAAGAGTTTCGAGTGTTTCTCTACTTTCTGAGCCCAGCCATGAGCCAGGCTCATCTGGTGATCCTAACCATTTTCTTCGTTGCTTGGCTCTTTTCATTAACTTTCTTAGAACTCATGGTTAATGAATTTACTAAAAATTTATAAAAAAAAAAAAAAAAAAATCAAGTGAAAATTCAGAGTTACAGCGCGGGTTGTTCACTGAATGGTAGCAATAGGCGTACTGACGCTAGTGGCAGTCGTGGTTTTGTCTTGAGAGAAAGGTAAACAAGGGTAGCGCGCGGTGTCGTGACTCATTTTGCCCCATACAAGTTCTAGCATGCGAGTCGTATCCCAAACAAAGGTCGTATACCAAGCAAAAATTTTTGCATCCAAACAGTACGTATACCAAGTTGGACTTATTCCAAAGTGGACGTATACAGAGGTACCACTGTATATATATACATATGCAAAGGCAGAACCCACGAGTGCTGTACTTGTCCTTCCCTGATCCAACTTGACTGTCTCCCAGTCCTCACCTGCTATATACGTATATTTCCTTCTGTTTAATGCTTCCTTCCCCATTAAAATGTCACTGGCAGGTCAGTGACAATAGTGCACTCAGTGTCTCCTGATAAAATAATGCAATCAGAACTAAGCACTAAAGCCATCAAGTCTCTTTTAGCTTTGGCTAAAATGCTCATTTAATTTTTTATATAATCCCTTAACTATACATAAAAATTCCTGTCCTACATAGGACCTATAAATGGTAAAGTTTATTCATGAAATTGCAGCAGTAATGCCACAGCTGCAAATACAGCAGTCCTACTGATTCATACGTAAATTATGTACCAATTCCTTGAATAGTGAAAGCCTTCCATTTCCCCAGGGGTTTCACAACCTACAGGTTTAGCACTCCTATTATAATCAAAACTAAGTGCTAAACCCACCAGGGTCATACAGTTTAGCGCTCCTATTAATGACAGCAGTTTATGTACATAAATTGCTGTCATTAATTTAAAATTTCCCATACTATTTGTATTTAGTTATACCAATACAAGCCAATACAGAATCATATATTGTACAGTAGAACCCCAGTGTTTGAACTTTTTTGGTTCCTAGGTGGAGTTTGAACTGCAATATGGTTGACATTTTATCAGCCTCACACTGGATGTTGAACTGACTCTTCCAAAAGTGAGTTAGGTCAGTGTCAGAGGTCACTTCAAAGCACTTTTGAAACTTTTTTTTTTTTTTTTTTTTAACTGAATTTTGAACAAGTTGGCACATTTGGACTCCAGAAACATTCAAAGACCAGGTCAATATTTCTATGCAAAATTGCTCAGATTGGTTTGTTAAGATATCAGATACATTTGAACACTGAAGTTCCACTGTACTAGTATTTCCTAGTTATGGTTTACATTCTTCCTTCATTGTGAGCAGTTATCTATGTTCTGTATTACAACACTTCCAATAAATTTTTTCCAGCATTGGTGCAAAAAGTGAAAATTGTCATCTGCCTTTACAACATATTATTATAATCAAATAGAAGCGCTAAACCACAGGGGTTATCTTTACAACATAGAATATGAGAACCAGCATTTTGTGTGTACTTTACAAATACTCTGCACTTTAAAAATATTATTATTATAATCAAAAGAAGTTTAAAAATATACTGTAGTAATTTAAGTTATGAAAAATTGCAAATGATGCACATCCTGTTTGTCCCTCATCCAAAGTACTTATTTAAAATCTAACCCTTTATATTTCAGTTGCCAATCAAGAATTTATTCATGTACAGTACATTGCATTACTTAAAGTGAAGCATTAATCCCATAAGGGGTCATGTAGTGCCTGGGGGAAAATAAGGTAATTAACTTTCATAAAATTCATACGTGCCCCCTTGATGCTGGTGAAGGACTTGATAGAAGGAATTTGGGCCACTTCCTATTTTTAACTGAACACTAAACCCACTTAAGGTCATACAGCACTGCAGAGTAGGATGTTCTAAAGGTGTATGTAATATGCTTTATCAGAGACAAGCAAAAGTGAAGAGTATGTCAGAGGCAGAGTTAGTATGAACAGTGATAAGTGCTAAAGGGAAGTATATCAAAACTAAACTCAAAATCCACAAGGGTCAAGTAAAGTATTATTGTGTAATAAAGCTGTTGCTGATAAAGACGAGTTTTTTTTTCCTTTATTATAATCTTTACTAATCACTAATTTCTTTCCTTTAGATGAAGCCCAGCTGTTTTTTCCAAACTGTCCATGGGTTTAGTGCTTCACCATATTAATGTTCATGGAGGGGAAGCACTAAGCCTTTACAGATCAATCATACAGTACCTGGGGAATGAGGCACAATCTTTTTTACTGCATGGGTCAAATTCCTTAAATCAAGAGGACTTCACCAGCATCAACTACCTCCCCTTGAAGGGTTTATATTGATAAGCTTTCTATTTTGCTCTTAAAAGGGGTGTATATATACATCTAAGCACTAGTCATGAATTATAAATGTTCAATGAAGGAAGAGGAAGGGGGTAAAACCTGTAGGGGGGTCATACAGTGCCTTTAGGAATGAAAAGCAGTCATAGTAAATCCAAGGGTAAGCCAAATATAATTCCTTTTATGTTTGAGGGGGTTACACAGCACTTGGGTTATTTAAAATACAGTATACTGAACCCATGCAGGTCATACAGTAGTTAGAGAAAGGTTAGTGCATCCACAAGGAAGTACTTAGTAGCACAGAGCACTTGGGAAATGAAGGCAATCTCATTTGAGCCAAGGGAATGGAGGGTAGCCTAAATTGTTAAGTCCTTAAGTGGTATACAAGTACCCCCCTTATTATAATCAAAGTGCAGAACCCCCCCTTTTTAGAGAATGGATCAAAGCAGAATGACAGAGCTAATAAATCTGTAGGGAAAGGAAGGCGGGGTAGGGGTCGTCCTCAAAAAGGTTGGAGGGAGAGAGTAAAGGAGGTTTTGTGGGCGAGGGGCTTGGACTTCCAACAAGCATGTGTGAGCGTGTTAGATAGGAGTGAATGGAGACGAATGGTTTTTGGGACCTGACTAGCTGTTGGAGTGTGAGCAGGGTAATATTTTGAAGGGATTCTTGGAAACCAGTTAATTGATTTAGTTGGACTTGAGTCCTGGAAATGGGAAGTACTACAATGCCTGCACTTTAAAGGAGGGGTCTAGGATAGTGACAGTTGGGAGGGACTTATTCTCAGCTGTCTTATCTGAGTGCCTCTGCAAAGGCAGTGATTATGTACGAGGTGAAAGTTGAATGATTAAAGTAATTTCTTTTTGGGGATTTTCTTTTTTTGGGTCACCCTGCCTCAGTGGGAGACAGCAGACTTGTTGGGAAAAAAAATTGGGAGGGGGAGAGAAACTCATGGGTGTCATAGCACAAGGGTAATGGGAGGTAGTCCAAGTTCAATCCAAGGGGAAAATTATTTTCTTGGAGCAAATCCATCAGCATGAAGGCACTTCCATCAAGGGGTCCATGCATGGAAAATTAAAGGCAGTACTGTACTTGCACAGACTAAGCCAACCTAGCAAGGGAAGCTCTAGGCAAGGCAATAGATTATACCCTTACCCCTACTTTCATGAAGGAGAGTGCCCTGAGGAATCTAAATGGGGACTAGATAGCAAGAACTTTAGCAATCAATTTTTATTGTAAAAGCTTCTGTACAACATACAGGCAGGAATAAATAACCAACTCAAAACCATGAATTAATGGTCACTGGGCATCACCATATGAATAGAGCAACATCCATATGCACATATGTATCTACACTGCATATTCACTGCCAAATCAACATTTTCCTCACTAACAAGAATATTCCTTATTATCAAATGAACCTTATTTTTTGCCTTGGCCAATGTGCAGTACAATGCAAAACTGCAATATCAGTAATGTGCAGCCAGACCAATATGAAAGCCCTTACCCCCTCCCACCCCTAATTCTTTCCCTTACAAAAATGTTTCAACTTCATTTCAAACTATGCTTAACAAAAATACTGTATTCAACTAAGTTTCCTACCAGACAAGTGGTCATCTTAAAATTAAATTAAATTCAGCTTTTTACTAAAGACATTACAAAAATTACACTTATCAATAAGGAATGGAGTAAATACATTAGTCTACTAATAAAACAGTCTGCATAAAGATTCTTTATACCATAAGGCATTATCTCAGTTTAAGATTATATAACCCATAGTTCCCTTACCTAATGGTGAAGGATGGCATAACCAACATTTTGGAACCAATTTGTCAGCCATGTAAGTTAGAATAAATTAATTTCTATTAAATTTTTTAGAGGTAAGAGGGATTTTTTTAAGAGTTAACAAAACCAAAATTAAATGCTACCACAAGAAACTAATGTGCATATTATAGAAACTACAGAAAAAAAAAGTGGTTCCTAAAAAAAAAAAATTAAGTACGGCAGTACTTTAATTTATATTTTCATCAATTTTTCCAACCTGAAGAAATGACTTAAGAGATGCTTCAGACTACCAAAGCTTAAATATTGAACAATAAACCAACTGTTCATTCAACTGCCCTTTTGTTCTTAATGATCCTACCCTGACTAGGTTATACTGTAATGGTGCAAATATAACAAGATCACAACACCTTTACAAAAAAATAAAATAAAGTACTTTTTCATAACATTTAGACAAAAATATTTTCATTACCAAAAAAAAAAAAACGAAAAAACAGCAAAGTTCATAACACAATTACCGAGTTATTTTGCATAAAAATGCTTATACTGTAATAATTAGTATCATAAGGCCTCATATAAAAGTCCAATCATAAAATCTGCTCCTTTTTCAAAACATGAGCTCTATTACCACTTCTGTCTCTAGCATACTTTAACATTAAAATTCAATGTAGTAGTTTAGTCTCTTCGAACCTTGCGAAGCCTGGGAGAAGTACGAATCTGACCATCCTGAAAATACAAAATCAACTTTAGTGTTAAACCAAAAGGGTCTCTGAACTTAAAAAAATAATTATGAAAACTTTGTACTAATACCTAAGCTTTATTTACTGAAAGACTTTAGAAGGTTCATATGGGAATTTTTAATTTTATGTTGCTAGAACTGGACAATTCAGCATTTACAGAAAATACAGTTTATCACCCACTTGCAATGCTTTCCTGAAAAGTGATGGCTGAATCTACCATACATACTCACAGATGAATTCCAGAGCCAATAATACACCAACCATTTTTTTTTTTTTTAATAAATATTTTTATCCAATTTACATTCAGTACTACAGTGGAACCTCTGTTTTTGTGATTAGTCCATTCAAAAAAGTGATTAAAACCGAATCGTACGAAAACTGAAGCAATATTTCCCATAAGAAATAATGTAAATCAAATTACAGTGGACCCCTGAGTTATGAACACCCCGGAAATTGTACAATTATGTAAGTATAATATTGTAAGTGCTTTTGTAAGTATTTTTGGGAGTCTGAAATGGACTAACCTACTTGACATTATTTCTTAAGGGAGTAAATTCATTCGGTAATGGCACTTTAGCAGGCTTCTGGAATGAATTTTGTTCGTTACTTGGGGGTCCACTGTAATCTGTTCCAGACACCCAAAAATATCAAATACATTTTATAGAGAATAACTAGTTTTACATACAGAAAACAATGAGAAATAAATATAAATGATTAATAAAATGGATAAATGAATGTTTAACATCACTTTTACCTTTATTGAAGACCCTTGTTGGCATATGGAAGACAGCAAGGAGGGGAAAGGGAGGAGGAGAGGTTATTGTTTGGAAGGGGAATCCCCGTCCATAAGGAATTCAGGTATCAAGGCCCTATCCGGGGTTATTTCCCTTCTTTGTCTTTTACTGGCACTAGGACCAGCTTGAGTCACTGGACCCATCACAAAAAATCTGTCCAGAGAGGTCTGTTTCTGGAGTCTCTAAAATTTGCCTAAAACGGGACAAGGCATTGTCACTGAACATGTTGCAGACACGGCCTGGAACAGCTTTGTTAGGGTGATATTTCTCCACAAAACTTTGCAACTCATTCCACTTTGCACATGTCCATAATCACTGAAGAAAGCATATTCTCCCCTCTCTTCATCCTCCTCTGAAGCAATTTCCTCAGCTGCAGTCTGTTGCTGTTCCAGTTGAAGGTGTTGCAGCTCTTCAGTGGTTAACTCTTCCCTGTGGTCATCCAACTCTTCCACATCCTGGCCACTCACATCCAACCCCATGAACTTTCCCAAAGACAATACTGGCCATAATTTTCTCCAAGCGGAGTTCATCGTCCTGGAAGTCTCCTTGCCAAGCCTTATCTATAAGGCTTATGAAATTTAGGATACTGAAGAGATTCCTCCAGAACTCTTAGGGTCAATTCAGTGTCCGAGGTCACTTCAAAGCACCTTTGAAACAAATGCTTTGGTGTAGTTTTTTTGAAGTTTGAAATGACAGTCACGAACGCACGGGATGCTTTCTGTGGGCGCTCTATTCCGGGAAATGAGTGGCCGAGTCACGCAGGCAGGCGGACAAGTTTGGTATGGACCATTTTCAACTGTACGAAAACAGACAAAAATTAGAAAAAAGTAGTCGAAAATCAAATCTTACGAAAACTAGGGCACACGAAAACCGAGGTTCGACTGTATACCATTTTCTTTACAAATATTATTCAATATTATTTAATGAATACATGTTAATTGCAATACTGTACACAGTACAAATGTGTTATGGCAGTCAGGTGGACACACTCCCCTCCTACTCCCCATCCAAATTATTTCCCACTAACATACTGCACTTACATATGGCCATCAAAGATTTTAAAAGAGGTGGACCAGTAAAAAAGGCCTCCATTAAATGACCAAAAGCTCCATTGGTGGATCATCATCTGACTTAAGAGTATCAGGAAATGATTTTCCTGTTTAATAAACTAATTCACCAAACTTCTTTACTGCTGTGGTTAAGCGTAGTAGGAGGAACCAATTGACAGGTGAAGTGGTTAGGGGCAGGAAACACCTAAACTGTTCCATTTTCACCTTCTGTATTTAACTACACATGCTTACCACTATTATGGTGAATGTACCTGGCTATGTAGTGTGAAAAGTTAGAAATAATTGTGCAAGGGCATGGCACAGGACATCAGGAGAGTGTCCCGTGCCACACTGCTTGAGCAGACGTAAGTTAGCAAAATTTTACTTACAATTCACATTGGAGGTTTGCGCTGACTTTAATGAGAGGCATTTTATGTGTCTGAAGTCTGTAATTTCCCAACCCTCATCCTTCCAGATTAATGTAGGGTTTGTACAAGTATAGAATGCTGTTAAGTGGCATCTAAGGCAGTATGAAGATTCCACAAAGTTCTTAACATGTCCTCCAGTTAATTCTGCAGCAAACCAACTTCGTATTTTTTTTTTTTTTTTTTTTAAATCCCCAGATCTTCCAATAACACTGAAGTACAGCAATCATCCTTTAGCACCTGGTACACACTTTGCTTGAGGGTATCACCAAGGTCACAAATCTCGAGAAAAAACACGGCTGTCAAGCAAAATCCCCTAATGCTTCACCATTTATTAACCCTTTGACTGTTTTGGTCGTATATACAAGTCTTACGAGCCAGTGTTTCGGACGTATATACAGTGGTCCCTCGGTTTTCGTGCATCTCCAAACTCGAACATTTATGTAAGTGTATTTTCATAAGTGCTGTTGCAAGTGTATTTTTGGGGGTCTGAAATAGACTAAACTACGTGACATTATTTCTTAAGGAAGTAAATTCGTTCGGTAATGGCACTTTAGCAGCATTCTGGAACGAATTTTCGGCGAAAACCGAGGGACCACTGTATACTCAAAAATTCTAGCGGCTTCAAATCAAGCGGGAGAAAGCTGGTAGGCCCACATACGAGAGAATGGGTCTGTGTGGTCAGTGTGCGCTGCTGTACAAAAAATCCTGCAGCACGCAGTGCATAGAGAAAAAAAACACTTTTTGGATTAAAATGCCGACTGAGGAGTATTTTCGTATAGTATTTATGGTTGTATTCTCTTTTTCGTGGTCTCATTTGATAGAATGGAAAACATATTACAGAAATAGAGATGATTTTGATTAGTTTCATGATTAAAATGACCTTGAAATTGAGCTCAAAGTAGTGGGAATGTTCGATTTTTGCCAATGTTCAAGAGTACACAAATCACGCCATTCGTCCAATACACGTCAACTGGTGAGTAATATTCTTACACAAGTGCACTGATATTATTTATACCATTTTTACAATAATGCAGTAGTCTGCATAACAGTAAATAATCTATTTTTTTTGTGTGAATAAAAAATCAAAATAGAAAGCAAGAGTAATACAAGAGGGGCCTAAAGACATGACTAATGAACAGATTAAATCTTATTTTAGTGCCAGGAATGTCTGCATTGTTTATTCTGGACCCTATTTTGAAATTTACATTTTTTATTTTGCATGAAATTGGCCAAATTGCCAATTTCTGACCACTTTATTGGGTAGTTTAAATTGGTAAATTGGTGGTTTCTTGTACTAAATTGATAGAACAAATGGAGTTCTAAAGAAATATTACGAGTTTGGTCGACTAACAATGGAATTGGCCGAAAATAGGGCTCAAAGTCTGCAAAATCACCGATGTGTATATATCGCCGACATCGCTAACTCGTGAGAGCTTAATTCCGTATGTTTTCCATCAAATTTCGTACTTTTGGTGTCATTACCATCGGGAAAAAATTCTCTATCATTTCATAAGAAAAATAAGTATTTTTTCAAAATTTTGCGACATACAATGACAGTTTCAGAATGAAGCCTCCGACAGTCAAAGGGTTAAGCAAAGTTACTAAGTGGGCCATTGAGAAATTTTTGCCAATCTTGCTTAACATAGGGGCATCTGCTACTTGTTAATGGTTCTGGTGTTAATGCCCCTATAGCCTGGTCTCAGATCAAGCCTCCTAGCCTGACAAGGAACTAAAAGATTGAGAAGATTGAGAATTACAGAAAATATCAACATGGATGACGACAAACAAGCTTACTCTCAATACTGACAAGACCTACTTCATTCAGTTTGGAAACAAAGCCACAAATGTTCCACTTAACATAACGCTCAATGGTTCACCCATCACAAGACTCGGAGGAAAAATTCCTAGGAATCCACCTTGACAGTAGTCTTAAATTCAAAACACACATACAACAAATTTCCAAGAAAATATCAAAGACAGTAGGCATATTATCAAAGATACGCTATTATGTGCCACAACCAGCTCTCATTGCACTATATCATTCTCTTATCTACCCTTATCTCACCTATGGAATCTGTGCATGGGGCTCAACAACAACAAATCACCTTAGACCACTCATAACCCAGCAAAAGGCTGCAGTCGGGATGATAAATTCCCACTCTCGACAGCATACTCCACCAATATTCAAAACTTTAAAACTACTCACCGTAAAAAATATTCATACCTGTTCATGTGCCTTCTACATACATAAAACTCTACATGCTAATATCAACCCTCCGCTCAAAATTCTCCTCAACTTTAATAGGTCCCACGACCACAACACAAGAGATCATTTTTTGACATACCCAGAGTTCATACCAATCAATGTAAAAATTCTATGCACATAAAGGGCCCCAGAATCTGGAATTCATTACCAGTAAATATTAAGTTAACCTTGTCTAAAAATCAATTTAAGACTTCTCAAAAATCACCTACTCACCCTAAACTAAATACTCATACTGTAACTTTCAAAAATGCTCAATGTTATTTTCCTTAAGATAATCTCAGTTTTATATTATCATACTCCTAAACACTTGTTGCAATTTAATATCATATTGTCATTTTAACAGTATAGTATCATTGTAATTTGAAATAAATTTTTTTTTTCCCAACAAGTCGGCCGTCTCCCACATAGGCAGGGTGACCCAAAAAGAAAGAAAATCCCCAAAAAGAAAATATTTTCATCATTCAACACTTTCACCACACTCATACATAATCACTGTCTTTGCAGAGGAGCTCAGACACGACAGCTGAGAATAGTCCCTCCCAGCTGTCACTATCTCAGACCCCTCCTTTAAAGTGCAGGCATTGTACTTCCCATTCCCAGGACTCAAGTCCAACTAAATCAATTAACTGGTTTCCCTGAATCCCTTCACAAAATGTTACCCTGCTCACACTCCAACAGATAGTCATGTCCCAAAAACCATTCGTCTCCATTCACTCCTATCTAACACACTCACACATGCTTGCTGGAAGGCCAAGCCCCTAGCCCACAAAACCTCCTTTACCCCTTCCCTCCAACCTTTTCTAGGACGACCCCTACCCCGCCTTCCTTCCCCTACAGATTTATACGCTCTCCAAGTCATTCTACTTTGATCCATTCTCTCTAAAAGACCAAACCACCTCAACAACCCCTCTTCAGCCCTCTGACAAATACTTTTAGTAACTCCACACCTTCTCCTAATTTCCACATTCCGAATTTTCTGCATAATATTTACACCACACTGCCTCCAGCCTGCTCCTCGCTGCAGCATTTGCAACCCATGCTTCACACCCATATAAGAGTGTTGGTACCACTATACTTTCGTACATTCCCTTCTTTGCCTCCATGGATAACTTTTTTGTCTCCACAGATACTTCAATGCACCACTCACCTTTTTTCCTTCATCAATTCTATGGTTAACCTCATCCTTCATAAACCCATCTGCTGACACATCAACTCCCAAATATCTGAAAACATTTACTTCTTCCATAATCCCTCTCTCCAATGTGATATCCAATTTTTCTTTATTTAAATCGTTTGATACCCTCATCACCTTACTCTTATCTATGTTCACTTTTAACTTTCTACCTTTACACACTCCCAAACTCGTCCACTAACCTTGCAACTTTTCTTTAGAATCTCCCATAACCACAGTATCATCAGCAAAAAGTAACTCAACTCCCATTTTGCATTTAATTCTCCATAATTTAATCCCACCCCTCTCCCCAACACCCTAGCATTTACTTCTTTTACAACCACATCTATAAATATATTAAACAACCATGGTGACATTACACATCCCTGTCTAAGACCTACTTTTACCGGAAGTAATCTCCTCTCTCCTACACACCCTAACCTGAGCCTCACTATCCTCAAAACTCTTTACAGTCTTCAGTAACTTACTACCTATTCCATACACTTGCAACATTTGCCACATTGCTCCCCTATCCACTATCATATGCCTTTTCTAAATCCATAAACACAATAAAAACTTATTTTTATATTAACACATCGGCCGATTCCCACCAAGGCAGGGTGGCCCGAAAAAGAAAAACTTTCATCATCATTCACTCCATCACCGTCTTGCCAGAAGGGTGCTTTACACTACAGTTATAAAACTGCAACATTTACACCCCTCCTTCAGAGTGCCGGCACTGTACTTCCCATCTCCATGACTCAAGTCCGGCCTGCCGGTTTCCCTGAATCCCTTCATAAATGTTACTTTGCTCACACTCCAACAGCACGTCAAGTATTAAAAACCATATGCCTCCATTCACTCCTATCAAACACGCTCACACATGCTTGCTGGAAATCCAAGCCCTCGCACACAAAACTTCCTTTACCCTCCCTCCAACCTTTCCTAGGCCGACCCCTACCCCGCCTTCCCTCCACTACAGATTTATACACTCTCGAAGTCACTCTGTCTCGTTCCATTCTCTCTACATGTCCAAACCACCTCAACAACCCCTCCTCAGCTCTCTGGACAATCGTTTTGGTAATCCCGCACCTCCTCCTAATTTCCAAACTCCGAATTCTCTGCATTATATTCACACCACACATTGACCTCAGACATGACATCTCCACTGCCTCCAGCCTTCTCCTCGTTGCAACATTCATCACCCATGCTTCACACCCATATAAGAGCGTTGGTATAACTATACTCTCATACATTCCCTCTTTACTTCCATGGACAAGGTTCTTTGTCTCCACAGACTCCGAAGTGCTCCACTCACCCTTTTCCCCTCATCAATTCTATGATTCACCTCATCCTTCATAGACCCATCCGCCGACATGTCCACTCCCAAATATCTGAATACATTCACCTCCTCCATACTCTCTCCCTCCAATCTGATATCCAATCTTTCGTCACCTATTCTTTTTGTTATCCTCATCACCTTACTCTTTCCTATATTCACTTTCAATTTTCTTCTTTACACACCCTACCAAATTCATCCACCAACCTCTGCAGCTTCTCTTCAGAATCTCCCAAAGCACAGTGTCATCAGCAAAAAGCAACTGTGACAACTCCCACTTTGTATTTGCTTCTTTATCTTTTAGCCTAACACCTCTTGCCAAGATCCTCGCATTCACTTCTCTTACAACCTTATCTATAAATATATTGAACAACCACGGTGACATCACACATCCTTGTCTAAGGCCCACTTTTACTGGGAAATAGTCCCCTTCCTCCTACACACTCTAACCTGAGCCTCACTATCCTCATAAAATCTCTTCACTGCTTTCAGTAACCTTCCTCCTATTCCATACACCTGCAACATCTGCCACATTGCCCCCCTATCTACCCTATCATACGCCTTTTCCAAATCCATAAATGCCACAAAAACATCTTTACCCCTATCCAAATACTGTTCACCTATATGTTTCACTGTAAACACTTGGTCTACACACCCCCTACCCTTCCTAAAGCCCCCTTGTTCATCTGCTATCCTGCTTTCTGTTTTACTCTTAATTCTTTCAATAATAACCCTGCCATACACTTTACCTGGTATACTCAGTAAACTTATTCCCCTATAATTTTTACACTCTTATCCCCCTTCCCTTTATATAAAGGAACTATACATGCTCTCTGCCAATCCCTAGGTACCTTCCCCTCTTTTCATACATCTATTAAACAAAAATACCAACCACTCCAGCACTATATCCCCCCTGCTTTTAACATTTCTGTCATGATCCCGTTAGTTCCAGTTGCTTTACCCCCTTTCATTCTACGTAATGCCTCACGCACCTCCCCCACACTCACATCCTGCTCTTCTTCACTCCTAAACGATGTTCTACCTCCCTGGCCAGTACATGAAATTACCGCCTCCCTTTTTTCATCGACATTTAAAAGTTCCTCAAAATATTCCCGCCATCTACCCAATACCTCCAGCTCCCCATCTACTAACTCCCCTACTGTTTTTAACTGAAATCCATTTGTTCCCTAGGCTTTCTTACCTTGTTTATCTCACTCTAAAAAAATTTCTTGTTTTCAGCAAAATTTCTTGACAGAGCCTCTCCCATTCTTTCATCCGCTCTTCTTTTGCACTCTCTCACCACTCTCTTCACCTTTCTTTTAATCTCCATATACTCTGCTCTTCTATTAACACTTCTGTTTAGTAAAAACCTCTCATAAGCTACCTTTATCTCTTATCACACCACTCACTCCTCTTTCCTCCTGCACACACCCTCCTATAGCCACAAACTTCTGCCCCACATTCTAATACTGCATTTTTAAAACTATCCCAACTCTCTTCAACCCCCCACTACTCATGCTTGCACTATCCCACCTTTCTGCCAATAGTTGCTTATATCTCACCCTAACTTCCTCCTCCCTTAGTTTATACATTTTTACCTCTCTCTTACTTGCTGTTGCCATTTTCTTTTTGTCCCATCTACCTTTTACTCTAACTGTAGCTACAACCAAATAATGATCTGATATATCTGTTGCCCCTCTATAAACATGTACATCCTGAAGCCTACCCATCAACCTTTTATCCACCAATACATAATCCAACAAAC
This sequence comes from Cherax destructor, assembly GCA_009830355.1. Lineage (NCBI taxonomy): Eukaryota > Metazoa > Arthropoda > Malacostraca > Decapoda > Parastacidae > Cherax > Cherax destructor. Next base: position 99,731 of record WNWK01003140.1, read on the forward strand.
TACTTTCCTTACGTGCTATATCATACCTTGTATATTTATTTACCCTCTTTTTCATAAAATATGTATTACTTATTACCAAACCTCTTTCTACACATGGCTCAATTAATGGTTCCCATTTACATTTACCCTGGCACCCCAAATTTACCTACTACTCCCTCCACAACATTTTTACCCACTTTAGCATTAAGATCCCCAACCACAATTACTCTCTCACTTGGTTCAAAACTCCCCACACACTCACTCAACATTTCCCAAAATCTCTCTCTCTCCTCTACACTTCTCTCTTCTCCAGGTGCATAAACACTTACTATAACCCACTTTTCACATCCAACCTTTATTTTACTCCACATAATCCTTGAATTTATACATTTATATTCCTTTACCTGCCATAACTGATTATTCAACATTATTGCCACTCCTTCTTTAGCTCTAACTCTATTTGAAACCCTTGACCTAATCCCATTTATTTCTCCCCACTGAAACTCTCCTACCCCCTTCAGCTTTTTCTCACTTAAAGCCAGGACATCCAGCTTCTTTTCATTCATAACATCTACAATCATCTCTTTCTTATCATTCACACAACATCCACGCACATTCAAACATCCCACTTTAACGGTTTTCTTTTTCTTTTTAGTAAGCTATACAGGAAAAGGGGTTACTAGCCCATTGTTCCTGGCATTTTAGTTGACTTTTACAACACGCATGGCTTACGGAGGAAAGATTCTTATTTCTCTAGTATTATGTACATAGTATACAAGTCATTAGATTAAGCTGCCTCTAATGCCTTTGCATGCCAGTGGCTCTCCTTGAATTTCAGTTTTATGATTGTAACTACCAATACCTATGTATACCTGCAATGAAATAATTTTAATTTTAATTTTTAACTAAAGATTAGCATAGGAAAGTACAGCAAGATTTACCTGTCACTTTGCAAGCTCTAGAAAATACCAGCAATCCTGCCATTGCAAAACAGTTAACCCCTTACTACAGGGATCCCTGCAATGTCACAACAGGAAGGGGTAAAGGGCTGGCCTAGTGGTCAAGCAAAACTTAACTCCTTACACATTTGCATAAATTTCATTAGTCAAATATTCACTCATCTGGGTAAGCTTGATAAAGAAACCCATAGATAACTAGTATTTGCAGGTTGCTCACAATAATATAGTCCACAAATTTAGGGGGATACTTTTACACAAGTTCACTAATTTATATCTTACCTCTGCTTCACTGTCTTTGCCTGTTTTCTGCTCTTCCTTATCGCTCTCTTCATTTTCCTCTGCAGCCTCACCATCTACAGCATCTAAAGTTTGCTTATCACTTTTAAGATCACTACTTGCATGCTTTTCTTCACCTTCCCCTTGTTCTTCAGTTGTGTCGGGCTCTCCTTCACCTTTTCCATGTTCCTCCGAGTCCTCTCTCTCTCCATCTATGGGGTCACCCTCTCCTTCAGCTCCATCCTGCTCTTCCTCTGCATCTTTCTCTTCCTCTGCTCTATCTGTTTCCCCCTCTCTTTGGGGATCATCTTCAGTAGGCTCATCAGTCTTCTTATGCTCAGCATCCTTATCAGCCTTTGTGTCCTAAGGAACAAATTTGGAAGTGTGGTAAAGTGTTAATGTATCTTAAGCAACAAAGTAGGAAAGCTTCATACTACATTAAATATGATTCAATTATTAAATTTTAGTTTGCCAGAATATTAAAAACAGCAAAATATATTTCCATTAATTGTTTTGAAAGAGGTTTCACATACCTTTACTTCTGCACAGCAACAAGTAATTATCAAAACTACAGGGATGGCCACAAGCAGAACGTAGATAGCATACAGCCAGGGATGCTTATTGGAGTAGTTTAGGATTCGTCGGAAAACACCAACCTAAAACAACCAATCGATAACTATTCTACACAAGCTTTAGTACTGCTCATTTAAAATATTTTGGACATCCAACTACTGAACTAATTCCAGTATTTACCCACCTCCCTATCTCCAAACTGCTTACCTTAAAGGAAAAAGCAGATTAGGCATTTTGTCCACTAGCATTCTTTGCTAACAAAATACAGTAGGCAGTAATAATCTAAGCATGTACAGTATTCCAAATTACATTTTATAGTACACACAGTTAAGGTCTTTTGAAAATTGTTGAAAATAAGTGCTATACAGTACAACTGAAAACCTCTGCTTTACATGTTCTTATTACATAGTTTCTACAGCAACTAATTTGCTGAGCAAACAGCCACATTACAGAGCCAATTACTATCCATAATTTAAGAACTACACATGCATGTACACATTTATGTATACACACTCATCTGAGTTTCCTTTAATTTTATCTTAATAGTTCTTTTTCTTATTACTTTTCCTTTCACATCCATGGGAAATGGAATAGGAATCCTCCGTAAGCCATGAGTGTTGTAAAATTAAACTAAAATGCCGGGAACAATGGGCTAGTAACCCCTTTTCCCGTATAGCCTACTGAAAAAAAGAAAACTGTCAAAGTGGGATGTTTGAATGTGCATGGTTGTAGTGTGAATGATAAAGATGATTGTGGATGTTATGAATGAAAAGAAGCTGGATGTCCTGGCTCTAAGAGAAACAAAGCTGAAGAGGGTAGGAGTGTTTCACTGGGAAGAAATAAATGGGATTAGGTCAGGGGTTTCTAATAGAACTAAGGAAGGAGTAACAATAATGTTGAAGGATAAGTTATGGCAGGAAAAAAAGGAATATAAATGTATAAATTCAAGGATTATGTGGAGTAAAATAAGGGTTGGATGTTAAAAGTGGGTTATATTAAGTGTTTATGTACCTGGAGAAGACAAGTGTAGAGGAGAGAGATTTTGGGAAATGCTGAGTGCGTGTGGGTTGTTTTGAACCATGCGAGAGAGTACTTGTGGTTGGGGATCTCAATGCTTAAGTGGGTAAAAACGTTGTACAGTAGAAGGTAAATTCGGGGTGCCAGGGTAAATGAAAATGGGGAGCCTTTAATTGAACTATGTATAAAAAGAGGTTTGGTAATAAGTAATACATTTTATGAAAAAGAGGATAAATAAGTATACAAGTGTGAGGGAAAAGTTGTGTAAATAGGGTTACGGTTGTTCAGTCAGCCGGGAGTATCGTTAATGAGTTACAGCCCGCACTTCCATCTAGCGGGCTGGGGCAAAACTCTTGTTCCCGGGTGTCTGTTGAGGGTTTTTACTTTCTACTCCTGGTAGTATGACTCTTACCTGGTGTCAGTTGGGGAGTGGAAAGTCACTTCACCTTCACTCTTCTCCGAATCAGGTAAGGCGATTTACCAGGAGTATTTCTTGTGTTTGATTGTTTTCTTTGGTTACCAGTTGTGACTTGTCCATTTTGAAACACCTTTTTCCATCTTAAATGTTTTAAGACTCTTGGTAACCAGAATATTTTCTTTATTATCAGCTCTGCCGCTGGACTGGTTCTCCAGGACAGACGCATGACTTACGAGCAAGATTTCCCTGGACTTAACGGGAATTCCACAACAACTCTCTCTAGTTTCTAACTTGTGTGCGTTAGAGGGTGTTGCTGAAGATCTCACCTCCGTTCGGATACCTACAGTGTGGTATTTGAACCTAGTGGTCCCAGGAGATTCACCATCTACTCCGGAGACATACCACCTACTCGGAGACAACCATCATCTTTTCTCCCCCTCTCCGGTTATTTCCTCCTGCCTCACTAACAGACCAGAACCACAACTGATAATTTTTTTTTATTTCTATTTAATTTTATTAAAATCCAGAAAAAAATCTTGTTCTATATCCTCTGTTTATTATTTATTAATTTTTCCATCAATATTTGGTTCAGGGGAAGGCGTTTCCCTGAACAAGATATGATAAAGCACGTAATGAAAGTAGTTTGTTTAGAGTATGTATTGGTGGATAAAAGGTTGATGGGTAGGCTTCAGGATGTACATGTTTATAAAGGGGCAACGGATATATTGGATCATTATCTAGTTTTAGCTACAGTTAGAGTAAGAGGTAGATGGGACAAAAGGAAAATGGCAACAGGAAGAGGTGAAAGTTTATAAACTAAGGAAGGTAGTAGTTAGGGTGAGATATAAGCAACTTTGGCAGAAAGCTGGGGTAGTGCAAGTATGGGTAGTGAAGGGGGGGATGGTTGAAGAGGGATGGGATAGTTTTAAAAATGCAGTAGTATTAGAATGTGGGGCAAAAGTTTTTGGCTATAGGAAGGTGGGTGCAGGAGGAAAGAGGAGAGATTGGGGGAATATAAAGAGTGCAACAAGAGAAAAAAAAAGGTAGCTTATGAGAAGTTTTTACAAAACAGAAGTGATAGAAGAAGGGCAGAGTATATGTAGAGTAAAAGGGTGAAGATTGGGGAGTGCAAATGATAGAATGGGAGAGGCACTGTCAAGATATTTTGCCAAGAATCAGAAAAAAATTTGGAGTAAGGAACAAGTCAAGAAAGCCTAGGGAACGAATGGATTTGTCGGTTAAAAACAGTAGGGGAGTTAGTAGATGGGGAGCTGGAGGTATTGGGTAGATGGCGGGAATACTTTGAGAAACTTTAAATGTCGAAGAAAGAGGCAGTAATTTCATGTACTGGCCAGGGAGGTACATCTTTTAGGAGTGAAGAGCAGGATGAGAGTGTGGGGGAGGTGTGCGAGGCATTACATACAATGAAAGGGGGTAAAGCAGCTGGAACTGATGGGATCATGACAAATGTTAAAAGCAGGGGTAGATAGTGTTGGAGTGGTTGGTATTTTTGTTTAATAAATGTATGAAAGAGGGGAAGGTACCTAGGGACTGGCAGAGAGCGTGTATAATTCCTTTATATAAAAGGAAGGGGGACAAAGGAGATTGTAAAAATTATAGGGGAATAAGTTTACAGAGTATACCAGGTAAAGTGTATGGTAGGGTTATTCTTGAAAGAATTAGAAGTAAAAGAGCAGGATTGCAGATGAGCAAGGCAGCTTTAGAATGGGTAGGTGATGTGTAGATCAGGTCTTTACATTGAAGCATATATGTGAACAGTATTTAGATAATGGTAGGGAAGTTTTCATTGCATTTATGGACTTAAAGGCATACAATAGAGCAGATAGGGGAGCAATGTGGCAGATGTTGCAAGTGTATGGAATAGGTAGTAAGTTACTAAATGCTGTATAGAGTTTTTGAGGATTGTAAGGCTCAGGTTAGGGTGTGTAGGAAAGGGAGATTACTTCCCAGTAAAAGTAGGTCTTAGACAGGGATGTGTAATGTCACCATGGTTTAACATATTTATAGATCGGGGTTGTAAAAGAGGTAAATGCTAGTGTGTTGGGGAGAGGGGTGGGATTAAATTATGGGGAATCAAATACAAATGGGGGATTCTAAAGAAAAGTTGCAAAGGTTAGTGGACGAGTTTGGGAGGTGTGTAAAGGTACAAAGTTGAAAGTGAATATAAACGAGTAAGGTGATGAGGTTACCAAATGATTTAGATAAAGAAAAATTGGATATCACATTGGAGGGAGGGAGTATGGAAGAAGTGGGTCTTTTCAGATATTTGGGAGTTGAATTGTCAGCAGATGGGTTTATGAAGGATGAGATAAACCATAGAATTGATGAAGGAAAAAAAAAAAGGGGGCAAGTGGGGCATCGAGTTATGTGGAGACAAAAAACGTTATCCATGGAGGCAAAGAAGGGAATGTACATATAGTGGTAGCAACACTTGTATGGGTGTGAAGCATGGTTTGTAAATGCTGCAGCGAGGAGGCGGCTGGAGGCAGTGATGTCGTGTCTAAGGGCAATGTGTGGTGTAAATATTATGCAGAGAATTCGTAGTATGGAAATTAAGAGGTGTGGAGTTACTGAAAGTATTAGTCAAGAGGGCTGAAGAAGGGGTGTTGAGGTGGTTTAGTCAGAGAATGGAACAAAGTAGAATGACTGAGAGCATATAAATCTATTGGGGAAGGAAGGCTGGGTAGGGGTTGTCCCCAGAAAGGTTGGAGGGGGTAAAGGAGATTTTGTGGATGAGGGGCTTGGACTTCCAGCAAGAGTGCACGAACGTGTTAGGAGTGAATGTGTGTCGGGACACCATACGTTAGCATCGCTACACCATTTGTCGTGAGGGTTCAGTGGAGGATTTGGATATAATAAACCACATTGGATGACTTGGTAACTTATATTAAAGTGTTCTGAGGGAAAGCCGAGAGCCTGCCTTGTCTAGTCTGCTATCCGGCCTTCAACTCTGAGTACTGCCCCAGGCAGGCAGTTCAAAATGAGTGGGTGTGACATCATAGCCAGGGAGGCAGTGACTCAAGTAATGGTTTCGGTTTCAACTAGGTATACAAGTACACAGTACTGACAAATGGAGATGAATAGTTTTTGGAACGTGACGAGCTGTTTGAGTGTGAGCAGGGTAATATTTTGTGAAGGGATTTGGGGAAACCAGTCCTGGAAATGGAAAGTACAATGCCTGCACTTTAAAGAAGGGGTTTAGGATATTGGCAGTATGGAGGGACGTCTAAACGGCCATATCTGAGCGCCTCTGCAAAAACAGTGATTATGTATGAGTGATGGTGAAAGTGTTAAATGATGACTCTTTTTGGGTCACCCTGCCTCAGTGGGAAGCAGCAAATGAGTAAAAAAAAAAAAAATGCTGCAAAACAAATTTATTGCTCCTAAAAACAAAAATACAAATTTATGAAAATTAAACACTTTTCTACAAACAATACAAAATTAGTTTGTGCAGCTTGCATTACAGTCTACAGCACAAGAACCAAATTCAAAAATCTGGTATGAAAGTCACAGGTTTTGTAGCCAATTTTTAAATGAACATCATTTACAGTTGTATCTAAAAGTAATCTAAAAGTAAAGCTATTTTGAATTGCATTAATATTCAAACTTACAAAAACTACAATATATAAAACACTGTACCTCGTATACTTTCTTTAGTAGACAATAGATAATCAATGATGTTGGTACCAAAAGGTAGAGAAAGTACAGGGTCCACATAACTCCCCTATTACCGAAGATCTTGTCCCACAAGTTCTAGTAAAAGTGCTTAGCTGTTTAGTGGTTTACTTTCAAATAAGGCAGATTTAATTACAATTTATTATCCTCACTTTCAACAGTAAATCTAAGTCAGCTACAAAACTTAAGTTAGTTTTCCCCAGCTAGTTACAGAAAAGTAAATAAGTGTCAAATTAAAAATGGCCCAATGACTGTTGGTGAATCTGTGGTGATCACCATATTTGCAGCTGCTTCATGGAAAACTACAATTGTGGGGAAAGGTTTTGTGACATTGTACTAAGACTGGCAGGGATACCCTAATTATGGGCATCTTTTGAGTTAAAAGTAGAAGCGTGTACTTCTGTTAAGAACTAGGAACAAGTGACAAATATGCTTTCCCTATTTGGATTCCACATACTAGCGAGAAAACCAGTAAAAAACTGATGGTCGACAGTAATAAATTATATTAAGACAAATATACAAAGTAGCACTTTATACTTTACAGAGTGTGCACATAACCAAACCCTAAATTCAAACTAGTGCATAGTGTGAATGCATGTAAAAAAAATTAAATAAAATTCTAAAGCACCTAAACTTGCATATCAGAAAAAAATTTCATCTAGTTAATTTTAGTTTTCTGTATTATACTTTTAAATTAAATCTGACCTTTATTTTGTTTGTTTCTGGCTGAAGAACCCACCAAATCAAGAAGATGATGAAAATGATAGCTGGGGAGCCACATGCCAGACCATATGCTGGCCAAAACCAAGAACTGTGGTTCATCCACTTACCCCAGCACTTAAATGTGTATCCCCACTGTCCATTGAACAAAAGGTTTTAGAATGTGTGAAGAAACTAATGATACAGTAGTAACTTAATTTTATTCCTAATTTTTTTTTTTTCCAACATGTTTGCCATCTCTCACCCAAGCAGGGTGACCCAAGAAACACTCATTCACACAATCACTGTCTTTGCAGATGCACTCAGATAAGACAGTTTAGATGTCACTCCAAACAGCCAATATCCCAAACCCCTCCTTTAAAGTGCAGGCATTGTACTTCCCACCTCCAGGACTCAAGTTTGGCTAACCAGTTTCCCTGAAACCCTTCACAAAATATTACCGTTCATACTCCAACAGCTCGTCAGGTCCCAAAAACCATTAGACTCCATTCATTCTCGTCTAACATGCTCACACATGCTAGCTGCATGTCCAAGCCCCCCCCCCCACTTACACCTTTTACCCCCATCCCTTCTTAAGTCTACCCCTACCCTTCATCCCCACTGAAACAGATTTATACACCCTTCAAAGTTATCCTATTTTGTTCCATCCTCTCTAAATGCCCAAACCACCTCAACCCCTAAATGGATGTTAAGCCTCATGCATTCATAAATTAACCAGCAGGGACTGACTAATTAGAGAGCCTATACTGGATGTAATCAGTGTAATAACCCATTTGTTGCTTCAGCAGATTTATGCTCACTGTTGAGCCGCCCTCATTAACATGGTCAACTTTTTTTTTTTTTTTTAATTTCTAAGTTTCTGCACTTACCACCTCTTCAAACTTATTCCATTTTTCTGCTATTTGTAAAATTTTCCCTGCCAATTAATTTTTCCCAAACTTCCCATCTAATACTATTGAACCAACATGTTAACCAGCATGGCAAGTTACATTCAATATTTTTATTTACTTAATATGGCCACCTCAATGTTGGGGTAACTAATATTTTCAAACTGATTTATTGGCAAGGATTTTATCCCAATTTTAAGAATCTGCTGCTCCTGAATTCTTGAGTGCACATCTGTATGCAATGCCCAAAGTATGTAATTGCTCAAAAGTTTATTATTGCCTAGAATGAAAAAGGAAATTAGAATTGATGTGTACATACCTGTCCTTTCTCCATCTTCATCACTTTAAGGTCAAATGTCTCTTGGGCCAACCGATTGGCATCAGCAATATTATCAGTAATAATTAGGTTGTCAAAGAGTATATTGTCAGACATGGACCACAACTCTATACCAACAGCACCCTGTAGAAAAAAAATTACGCATTAAAAACAATTTTATACAAATTGTCTGAACAACTAACAAACTTTGTTAAATTCAAAATTACTTTTACTTACAAGGGGTGTCATTTTGAAGGGCTCCAAGTCCTCAAAGTAGTCAGGATTTGGGATTTTGCGTGGTTTCCACTTCCCACGATAGTTAGGATTGTCAATCATGGCTGGTCGCCATTTTCCCTTGTAATTTGGATTGTCGATCATTGGAGGTTTCCACTCTCCACAACCTGGAGCTTCCGAGCACACAGGGTTGTTTATCAAAGCAGCCTCCCATTCTCCATCCATTTCATCATCCCTACAAAAAAAATTAAGCTAATGTATATATAAAAAAAGTGCTCTGGTCTCATCAACCTTAACTTCCTGAACCAAAAGGCAGATCATAACTAAATTTCTGGATAAATTTTTCAAAACATTCAAGGGACCCACCAAACAAATTTACAGTTTTCAGTGAAACTGGTTAGCCAACGTTTGGAGGTGGGAAGGATAATAGCTACACTGAAGTAAATGTGGATTTTACAGGCAGAGGGTAATGTGAATTTCAATATTAGCACAATTCTGGCAGGAAAGCAATTTAATTAAGGAGGGTTAAATTTTTTTTGTACCAGCTTATCTTGGGAGAAGGCTTTTTAAATTTTTTGTACCATAAGCATTCACATTTTGTGCATGTTCATTTTATGCATGCAGAGACTTCACGTTTAATACTGGTTAGAACTCTTGAGAAGATTCTTTAAAAGCTAAATCATACTTATTATCTGTGTTATTGATATTTGTTAATTTCAAAGAAACTAAACTGGAATTAATAGCTTGTCAACCTTGTAATTTAGCCTTGACATGCCTATGTAGAATTTGTAGCACACACAAATTTGATTTTAGGCTTTATATACCTACTGAGCTTTTATTGGGACCAAACATGGATAATGAGAACCTTCAAAACCAGGGATGCCAAGCCCATGTTGACACTTTACAGATCGCTTGTTCTATCTAGGCTGGAATATTGCTGCACACTAACTGCACCTTTCAAGGCGGGTGAAATTGCTGACCTTGAAAATGTGCAGAGAACCTTCACGGCACGCATAAGTGCGATAAACCACCTCAACTACTGGGAACGCTTGAAGTTCCTAAACCTGTACCTCTAGAACGCAGGCGAGAGATACATTATTATATACACATGGAAAATTCTCGAGGCTTAGTACCAAACTTGCACACAAAAATCACTCCCACAAAGCAAAAGACTCGGCAGGCGATGTAACATTCCCCAATGAAGAGCAGGGGTGCCACTAGCACGTTGAGGGACAACACAATAAGTGTGAGGGCCCAAGATTGTTCAACTGCCTCCCAGCATACATCAGGGGATTACCAACAAGCCCCTGGCTGTCTTCAAGCAGGCACTGGACAGGCACCTCAAGTCGGTACCTGATCAGCCGGGCTGTGGTTCGTACGTTGGACTGCGTGCGGCCAGCAGTAACAGCCTGGTTGATCAGGCTCTGGTCCAACAAGAGGCCTGGTCACGGACCGGGCCGCGGGGGCGTTGACCCCTGGAATTCTCTCCAGGTAGACTCCAGGTAGAAACAAAACAGATGGTTAAGAATTTTAAGGTATGGTAATGCAACAATTCTAGGGAATTTAAACTAACTAAATTAACTAGGGAACTGTTTAGAAAAATGAGTCAATCTTTGACATCAACCTAAGCTGAACAATGACATCTTATGAGCTACACCTAGAAAAAAAAAATGGAGAATTTATTTACCAATCTTCAGGTTTCTCAGCAGTTGGGTCAGGAACCATCTCTGGTTCATCATCTAACCACCCAGCAGGCTTCACTGCATCAGGGTCTGCAATTTGCATTGGAGCATCTTCATCCCAGTCATCTGGCTTAGTAGCATCAGGATCAGGAATTCTCTCTCTCTCATCCCAATCATCAGGCATGAAGTCTTCAGGATCATCTATATCCTTTTGTGGGTTCACTGGAGGAGAAAAATCTTCAAGCAAGCTTCCAGAGTTTATCACCTGGAAAAAAAAATCCACAAATTTTTAATCAGGTGCATTAGTTAAGAATATTCAACAAATTTCTGTAAAAATTTTCATTGTGTACATTTTATATGCAACCAAGTCTAGGTGTTACACTAGTGTCCTACCTCTTGATCAAGACTAATTTCAAAAGTGTTGTCTGGTCGAATAATTAGAGTATACAGGTGTGGCTTCTTGTCTTTGAATGGCTCTTCAAGCTTGTCACGTGGTCGCTGTAAAAAATGCCCAAATTATCTTTTGCAATATTACAAAAACTTTTTCGTAATTCAGAAAATATAATGGAGATCAGTGCTTTTTACCACAAATTTAAATCAAAACTAACCTTTGCATGCTTCTCTTCTATCTCACCAGTAAGAGGATTGGTATGCCTGAAAATAAAGTGTAGTTTATGGTCATTACCACACTTGTCCGGTCCAAACATAATAGTGTAAGGAGTCTTGTCGTTGAATTTCTTCAAATCCACTCTTCCTTCTTGAGCACTCAATAGCTGTGCAGAAAAAAATATATAAATAATGCTGAATATTCCACTTTTCATGTAAAACCGAAATTGAAAAAGGAAAGTAAGAGTTAAGTACAATTAAAAGAAAAATGTACACAAGGTTGAACTGCAAGAAACCAACTATTAGCATGGTTGCACTTTTGATTTCTGTGAAGTCAAACACTAATTTATTCCATTAGTAAACTTTTTTTTTTTCCATAATCCTTGTCAAGTTTGTGGCCAACCACAATAGATATTTTATACATCAGACTACCTCTAAAGCTTTGCATAGCAGCAGTGATCATTTTTCGAAATGCTCAGGTTTGAAACTACTATTGTACTGACCAGATTAAAACTCAAGACTATCTAGAACTTTACCTTGCTCCCTATACAATTAGCATTTAACAAAGTGTGTAGTTCTAAAAAAAATTCTAGGGAAATATTCTAAATTGTGCCAACAAAACATGCAAGTTACAACATTCAAGAACCAAGAACAGAAGTGACAGACTACAAAGCCAGACTTAGCAATCTGGCATCAACTGCCAGCATTGTAGTCTACATACCAGTACTCTTTACAACCTGGCTGATCCAGCCTGCTCTGTAAGTTTCAGTCTAATTTCCTCAAACTTCATTTGCTCAAACTAATTTTTATCTACTGGTACAAGATAGGAGTACCTGGCTATGAGTATATATACATTTTTTAGACACGAACACTGTCAGAGCCAACAGAGCAGATGAATTTAAGAAGGCAAAGACATGTAGGAATAGCACAATCAGTCTTAAATACTAAGAAGGTATGTACAGACTGAGAAAGTCTGTAACTAAACTTGTGGAAAAAGTGCAGTAGTATAATTTGTGGCTGCTACTGAGAGGGCTACAACTTGCAATTTGCTACATTACATTACTTTCAATGATATTGCTAACCTTAATGTAAGCTCCTCCACACTCTTGACCATTCTGCAAGTTAACTTCATACTGCACAACTAGAGGTTTTGTAGAAAAAGTAAATTGTCTCTTGAGAGAGACTGCAATTGCTGCATGTTTTGCCTTTGATTTCAATACCAGTCCACGATCCCCAGTCAAAGCCATTCGCTCAGCAGGCTCTATAGACCAAACCCCTGCAAAATTTAAATTAATGTCTATTAAATTTCATAATAGCTATACTGCTACTTTAAGCATGTGGTTCAATTAAGCAGCAACACTTAAAGCCTCTTATTTGAGGGGATGAGGGGAAACAGGAAGGTGGGTAACAAATTAAGGAACCAATTAAAGTTCAGTCAAAGTTATGATAAACACAAATTAGCTTTGAAAACACGAAATACCCTAGTTATGGGCAAGAAAATTTTGAAAATGTTTTGCAGGAAACAAACATTAACTATACTGTACCTATCTGCAATTGCACTATCATTTTTTGTTCTGTGTACTGTTAGTAATTTTTAGTACACAAGATACACAGTATAGGGCATCAGGTAAGAGGTCTGCAAAATAACATTTCTTATTTTATAATTCTCTCCATCAAAAAACATTAATTGTGCAACAAACTAGCCCTGTGAAATAGTAAGGATCAAAGTTCTGCTGAAGCCTGTACATCTTGTTGCTCAACCATAGTGCACACGGGGCCAATACTTCAGCTATGTATGCAGGCCAACCCTGCAATTAAAATGGGGAAAGGCAGGATTGCCTTTTCCCATTTTTAACTGCAGGGTTGGCCCCATTTTTAAATAACGAAAGTCATTTCAATTCCACAACTTTCACCAATTCTGCACTTTAGGCATTTCTCACTAAGGATATTTCTTTCCACATTTTAATTCAAGAATTTAACTTTGCCAGGCATATTTTAGGATGAGCAAATGTGGATTACCCTAGTAAAATTTAGATGAAAGTTGCAAAAATTTAAAGTGCATACAACTGAAAAATGTGGCAAGAAAATTTTTGTTACAAAATAATTCTTAAATTCTGAATATACTAACCATCATATTTAGCAATATTCTCATCCACACCATCTTTTTTGGCTTGAGACTTAACCCAAGCATCCTCAAAAGCTGCCACATCATCGAATGTTTCCATAAGGTAAACACCTTCTATCGTCTTTGGTGTGGCATAAATAACTTCTTCCACTTCATCTTCCTCTGGCTGAAAAGAAAATTTTAAGTGAATTTTTTTGCCTGCAACTTTCACTAAAAAAAGAATTGCTTGTGCATGCATAACAGCTTATACAGAATTTTCAGAAAGAAATGCAACCCATGAAATCACACAGACATCAGCAACTTCAGTACAAGAATGGCGTTCGCATTACACTAGGAGCGGTTGGTAGTGCACCATGCTCACATTGAGGTCTGTGGTTTGATCCCCGGTACAGGTGGAAATACTTTGGCACATTTCCTTAAACACCTGCTGTTCCTGTTCACCTAATAGTAAACAGGTACCTGGGTGTTAGTCTGGTGTGGGTCGCATCCCGGAGACAAAATTAACCTAATTTGCCCTAAATGCTCGGCATAAGAGGCTTTCTATACAGTATGTCATTTATGTTAACTAGGTCTGTACAAGTTGTATCATGTACTTGTAGAAATAAAGATTATATGAAAAGCATGATTTGCCATGCACACTTCTGAAAACTTTTTCCATACAGGTTCTAAAATTTGAAATTTACTAACGTTTTTCCTACATGGGCTGCATCTTTTTCGAACACCATCAGAGTTCCAAAAATGAAAACTAAGATCTCACTAACCAAAATCTAATTTGTGTAAAGAAGTTTGTCAAGTAGTAGGTTGGTAGTCAGCAACCACCCAGGGAGGTACTACCGTCCTGCCAAGTGAACGTAAAACGAAAGCCTGTATTTGTTTTACATGATGGTAGGATTGCTGGTGTCTTTTTCTGTCTTAAACATGCAAGATTTCAGGTAAGTCTTGCTACTTCAACTTACACTTAAGTCACGCTACGCAAACATGTACACGTTTATGTATACACACTCATCTGAGTTTCCTTTGATTTTATCTTAATAGTTCTTGTTCTTATTGTTTTTCCTTTCATATCCATGGGGAAGTGGAATAAGAATCTTTCCTCCGTAAGCCATGCGTGTTGTAAAAGTCAATTAAATGCCGGGAACAATGGGCTAGTAACCCCTTTTCCTGTATAGCTTACTAAAATGAAAAAGAAAACAGTCAAAGTGGGATGTTTGAATGTGTGTGGATGTCGTGCGAATAAGAGATGATTGCAGATGTTATGAAAAGAAGCTGAATGTCCTGGCTTTAAGTGAGAAAAAGCTGAAGGGGGTAGGAGAGTTTCAGTGGGGAGAAATAAATGGGATTAGGTCAGGGGTTTCAAATAGAGTTAGAGCTAAAGAAGGAGTGGTAATAATGTTGAATAATCAGTTATGGCAGGTAAAGAGGGAATATAAATGTATAAATTCAAGGATTATGTGGAGTAAAATAAAGGTTGGATGTGAAAAGTGGGTTATAGTAAGTGTTTATGCACCTGGCAAAGAGAAGTGTAGAGGAGAGATTTTGGGAAATGTTGAGTGTGTGGGGAGTTTTGAACCAAGTGAGAGTAATTGTGGTTGGGGATCTTAATGCTAAAGTGGGTAAAAATGTGGTGGAGGGAGTAGTAGGTAAATTTGGGGTGCCAGGGGTAAATGTAAATGGGGAACCATTAATTGAGCTATGTGTAGAGAGAGGTTTGGTAACAAGTAATACATATTTTATGAAAAAGAGGATAAATAAATACACAAGGTATGATATAGCACGTAAAGAAAGTAGTTTGTTGGATTATGTATTGGTGGATAAAAGGTTGATGGGTAGGCTTCAGGATGTACATGTTTATAGAGGGGCAACAGATATATCGGATCATTATTTAGTTGTAGCTACAGTTAGAGTAAAAGGTAGATGGGACAAAAAGAAAATGGCAACAGCAAGTAAGAGAGGTAAAAGTGCATAAACTAAGGGAGGAGGAAGTTAGGGTGAGATAAGCAACTATTGGCAGAAAGGTGGGCTAGTGCAAGTATGAGTAGTGGGGGGAGGGGTGGGGGGTGAAGAGTTGGGATAGTTTTAAAAATGCAGTATTAGAATGTGGGGCAGAAGTTTGTGGCTATAGGAGGGTGGGTGCAGGAGGAAAGAGGAGTGAGTGGTGGAATGAAGTAGTAAAGGGTGTGATAAAAGAGAAAAAGGTAGCTTATGAGAGGTTTTTACAAAACAGAAGTGTTAATAGAAGAACAGAGTATATGGAGAGTAAAAGAAAGGTGAAGAGAGTGGTGAGAGAGTGCAAAAGAAGAGCGGATGAAAGAATGGGAGAGGCTCTGTCAAGAAATTTTGCTGAAAACAAGAAAACATTTTGGAGTGAGATAAACAAGGTAAGAAAGCCTAGGGAACAAATGGATTTGTCAGTTAAAAATAGTAGGGGAGTTAGTAGATGGGGAGCTGGAGGTATTAGGTAAATGGCGGGAATATTTTGAGGAACTTTTAAATGTCGATGAAAAAAGGGAGGCAGTAATTTCATGTACAGTGGAACCCCGACTTACGATGTTATCTTACGTTATTTTCGATAACCGATATTTATAACGTAAGAAATTTGATTGTGACTTACGATGTTTGCTTCGTTTACCGACTTTCAGTCCGGACCTGTCCGCTTGGCGCCCAGCTGAGCGCGCACTCCAGGGAGCGTCAGTGCTATTGTTTACAAGCGAGAGCGACCACCCACCCACACCCACGCATTCATACCAGTATATTGTCATTATTCCACTGTTTTTAGTGCTTGCAACTGCTAAATAAGCTACCATGGGTCCAAGGAAAGATCCTAGTGCTAAGCCTGTGGCAAAGAGGAACAGAAATATATGTACGATAGAAGTGAAGAAGGAGATAATAGAAAAATATGAAAGTGGAGTGCGTATCACTGAGCTGGCCAGGCTGTATGGTAAACCCTATTCTACCATCGCTACCATTGTGGATAAGAAATATTCAAGTAAAATCAAGGAAGCTGTTGTTGCAAAAGGTGCATCTGTGATCACAAAACACAGACCACAAGTGCTGGAAAATGTGGAAAGGTTGTTGTTGGTGTGGATCAACGAGAAACAGTTAGCAGGAGATACTGTTTCGGAGGGAATAATATGTGAAAAAGCAAGGCAGTTGCATGATGATCTCCTTAAGAAAATGCCTGCAACGAGTGCTGAAGTGAGCGAATTTAAAGCCAGCAGAGGCTGGTTTTACAAATTTAAGAATCGAAGTGGCATACATAGTGTTGTGAGGCATGGTGACGCAGCCAGTTCTGACAAAAGTGCGGCTGAAAAATATGTTCCTGAATTCCAGGAGTACCTAGAGGCTGAACAATTCTTCCCCCAACAAGTGTTTAATTGTGATGAAACAGGCCTGTTTTGGAAGAAAATGCCCAACAGGACCTACATTACTCAGGAGGAAAAGGCACAGCCAGGACATAAGCCTATGAAAGACAGGCTAACTTTGATGCTGTGTGCCAATGCCAGTGGTGATTGCAAAGTGAAGCCTTTACTGGTGTATCTTTTTGAAAATCCCGAGTGTTTGGCAGATGCGGTGTCAGCAAGTCTAACTTGTGTGTGATGTGGAAGTCTAACAAAAGGCTTGGGTCACAAAGGACATTTTCTTAGATTGGTTCAATGAAGTGTTTGGCCCCAGTGTGAAGAAATATCTATTGGACAATAATATGCCACTTAAGTGCCTCCTGATAATGGACAATGCTCCTTGTCATCCTCCAAACTTGGTAGAGAAAATTGTGGAGGAGTTTAAATTCATCAAAGTGAAGTTCTTGCCCCCTAATACCACTCCTCTCCTCCAGCCCATGGACCAGCAGGTCATTTCTAACTTTAAAAACTCTATACCAAAGCAATGTTTCAAAAGTGCTTTGATGTGACCACAGACATGAACATAACCCTAAGAGAATTTTGGAAAAAACATTTCCATATGCTGCATTGTGTACACCTTATAGGTAAGGCTTGGGAGGGAGTGACTACCAGGACTTTGAACTCTGCCTGGAGAAAATTGTGGCCAGACTGTGTCCTAGAGAGGGATTTTGAAGGTTTTGGGGCTGAGCCTCAGAACCCTGAGCCTGAGCCTGAGCCTGTTTTGGAAGAAATTGTGTAATTGGGCAAGTCTTTGGGGTTAGAGGTGAGTGGTGAGGATGTGGAACAGTTGGTGGAGGAGCACAAGGAAGAGCTAACGACTGAAGATCTGCAAGAGCTTCAACAGCAACTGGAACAAGAGAGCAGAGGTCAGGACAATGGTTCAGAGGAGGAGGTGGAGGTGGAACAAAAATGGAAGAATGTGCCTTCAAGGATTAGGGAGATCTGTGCCAAATGGAGTGATGTGCAAGCATTTATGGATGAATATCACCCTAACCATGCTGTTGCAGGCCGTGCTGGCAACCTGTACAATGACACAGTGGTGTGTCATTTCAGGGATGTGTTAAAGAATCGCCAGACACAGAGCTCCCTGGACAAATTTGTTGTTAGAAAGAGGTCTAGTGACTCTCAAGCTGGTCCTAGTGGCATTCAAAGAAAAAGGGAAGTAACCCCAGAAAAGAACTTACCACCTGCAGTGTTAATGGAAGGGGATTCCCCTTCCAAACACTAGCATACTACTCCACCTTCTCCCCTCCTCCCGTCCTGAACACATCAACAACTCTTCAATAAATGTAAGTGACATGTTATTGTACAATATTTGCATGTGTATTTATGTATTCTTTATTCAATTATTTATTATTTAATGTCCAAAAGTTCTAAAAAATATTTTATATAACTACTTTTGGAAGTCTTGGACGGATTAAATTTATTTCCATTATTTCTTATGGGGAAAATTGATTCGTTTAACGATTGTTTCGCCTTAAAATATGCCCCTCTGACGGATTAATATCGTAAGTCGGGGTACCACTGTACTGGCCAGGGAGGTACATCGTCGTTTAGAGTGAAGAGCAGGATGTGAGTGTGGGGGAGGTGCGTGAGGCATTACGTAGAATGAAAGGGGTAAAGCAGCTGGAACTGACGGGATCATGACAGAAATGTTAAAAGCAGGGGGGGATATAGTGCTGGAGTGGTTGGTATTTTTGTTTAATAAATGTATGAAAGAGGGGAAAGTACCTGGGGATTCGCAGAGAGCATGTATAGTTCCTTTATATAAAGGGAAGGGGGATAAAAGTGTAAAAATTATAGGGGAATAAGTTTACTGAGTATATACCAGGTAAAGTGTATGGCAGGGTTATTATTGAAAGAATTAGAGGTAAGACAGTAGGATTGCAGATGAGCAAGGAGGCTTTAGAGTGGGTAGGGGATGTGTAGATCAAGTGTTTACAGTGAAGCATATATGTGAACAGTATTTAGATAAAGGTAGAGAAGTTTTCATTGCATTTATGGATTTAGAAAAGGCATATGATAGAGTGGATAGGGGAGCAATGTGGCAAATGTTGCAAGTGTATGGAATAGGTAGTAAGTTACTGAAGGCTGTAAAGAGTTTTTACGAGGATAGTGAGGTTCAGGTTAGGGTGTGTAGGAGAGAGGGAGATTACTTCCCGGTAAAAGTAGGTCTTAGACAGGGATGTGTAATGTCACCATGTTTGTTTAATATATTTATAGATGGGGTTGTAAAAGAAGTAAATGCTAGGGTGTTGGGGAGAGGGGGTGGGATTAAATTATGGAGAATTAAATGCAAAATGGGAGTTGACACAGTTACTTTTTGCTGATGATACTGTGCTTATGGGAGATTCTAAAGAAAAGTTGCAAAGGTTAGTGTACGAGTTTGGGAGAGTGTGTAAAGGTAGAAAGTTAAAAGTGAACATAGATAAGAGTAAGGTGATGAGGGTATCAAACGATTTAAATAAAGAAAAATTGGATATCACATTGGAGAGGGATTATGGAAGAAGTAAATGTTTTCAGATATTTGGGAGTTGACGTGTCAGCGGATGGGTTTATGAAGGATGAGGTTAACCATAGAATTGATGAAAGAAAAAAGGCGAGTGGTGCGTCGAGGTATCTGTGGAGACAAAAAACGTTATCCATGGAGGCAAAAAAGGGAATGTACGAAAGTATAGTGGTACCAACACTCTTATATGGGTGTGAAGCAAGGGTTGCAAATGCTGCAGCAATGAGGAGGCTGGAGGCAGTGGAGATGTCCTGTCTAAGGGCAATGTGTGGTGTAAATATTATGCAGAAAATTCGGAATGTGGAAATTAGAAGAAGGTGTGGAGTTACTAAAAGTATTTGTCAGAGGGCTGAAGAGGGGTTGAGGTGGTTTGGTCATTTAGAGAGAATGGATCAAAGTAGAATGACTTGAAGAGCGTATAAATCTGTAGGGGAAGGGAGGCTGGGTAGGGGTCGTCCTAGAAATGGTTGGAGAGAGGGGGTAAAGGAGGTTTTGTGGGCGAGGGGCTTGGACTTCCAGCAAGCATGTGTGAGCGTGTTAGATAGGAGTGAATGGAGACGAATGGTTTTTGGGACATGACGATCTGTTGGCGTGTGAGCAGGGTAATATTTTGAAGGGATTCTGGGAAACCTGTTAATTTAGTTGGACTTGAGTCCTGGAAATGGGAAGTACAATGCCTGCACTTTAAAGGAGGGGTTTGGGATAGTGACAGCTGGGAGGGACTATTCTCAGCTGTTGTATCTGAGCGCCTCTGCAAAGACAGTGATTATGTATGAGTGTGGTGAAAGTGTTGAATGATTATGAAAGTATTTTCTTTTTGGGGATTTTTTCTTTTTTGGGGTCACCCTGCCTCGGTGGGAGACGGCAGACTTTAAAAAAAAAAAAAAAAAAAAAAAAAAAAAAATTGTCGAGTCCAATAGTCCTAGTACATATCTTACAACTGTAGGACAGTTTCAGGAATTTCCTTTTACTGGAAACTTATCAGTTAATTTTGAAGTACAATACAGAATACAATGATACAGCCTACAAGGAAACATTTACTATCTACAAGACGTTTTTAAAATTCTTTACAACCTTATAAGATACACGTATAGCATAGACTGCTGTGGCTAATGAACACAGAATACACAAATGGTAATTACCTAAAAATGAATTTGATCTTAACCCTTTCAGGGTTTTTGATTTATGTACTAGTATGTCTTACGCACCAGGGTGTTTGACGTACTAGTACGCATAAATTCTAGCGCCGTCAAATCAAACGGGAAAAGGCTGGTAGGCCTAGATGCGAGAGAATGGGTCTATGCAGTCAGTGTGCACAGTATAAAAAAAATTCTGCAGCACAGTGCATAATGAGGAAAAAAAAACTTAAAACAGCGACTTTGTAGTCTATTTTCATATGGTATTTATGGTTGTATTCTCGATTTCTTGGTCTCGTTTGATAGAATGGAAGATATATTACAGAAATACATAATTCTGATTGGTTTCACGATGACAAGTACCTTGAAATTGAGTGCAAAGTAGCAAAAATGTTTGATTTTTGCCGATGTTCAAGAGTAAACAAATCACGCCATGCCTCCAATACACATCAACTGAAAAGTCTTAATATTCTTGCACAAGTGCACTGATATTATTTTACAATGATTCAGAAGTATGCATAACAGAAAATCTACGATTAATTGCGAGAATAAAAATTCAAAATGGAAAGCAAAAGAAATGTAAGAGGGGCCTGGAGACGTGACTAATGAACAGATAAAATCTTATTTTAGTGCCAGGAATGTCTGTCTTGTTTATTCTGGACCCTATTTTGAAATTGGCATCTTTTGAAATTTGTGTGAAATTGGCCAAATTGCCATTTTCTGACCACTTTATTGGGTAGTTGAAATAGATAAATTGGCAGTTTCTTGTACTCAATCGATAGAACAAATGGAATTCTAGAAAAATAGCTATAATTTTAGTAGACAGACATGCCCATGCACTCCGCTCCATGCCCAGACTCGTGGAACTCCGTGTTCATCAAGAACTGCAAGAAGCCCCTATCACGTGCTTTTAACATCCTATGGAGAGGGAGCATGGACACTAGGGTCGTCCCGCAGTTACTAAAAAACAACAGACATAGCCCCACTCCACAAAGGCGGCAGTAAAGCAATGGCAAAGAACTACAGACCAATAGCGCTAACGTCCCATATCAAAAATCTTTGAAAGGGTTCTAAGAAGCAAGATCGCCACTCATCTAGATAACCATCAATTACACAACCCAGGGCAGCATGGGTTTAGAGCAGGTCGCTCCTGTCTGTCCCAACTACTGGACCACTACAACAAGGTCCTGGATGCTCTAGAGGACAAACAGAATGCAGATGTTATATACACAGACTTTGCAAAAGCCTTTGACAAGTGTGACCATGGTGTGATTGCACACAAAATGCGTGATAAAGGAATAACAGGAAAAGTTGGTAGATGGATCTATAATTTCCTAACAAGTAGAACACAGTAGTAGTCAACAGAGTAAAGTCTGAGGCAGCTACTGTGAAAAGCTCTGTTCCACAAGGCACAGTACTCTCTCCCATCCTGTTCCTCATCCTCATATCGGACATAGACAGGGATATAAGCCACAGTGTCGTGTCTTCCTTTGCAGATGACACCCGAATCTGTATGACAGTGTCCACCGTTGAAGACACTGCAAGACTCCAAGCAGACAAACCAAATCTTTAAATGGGCTGCAGAAAATATGAAGTTCAATGATGAGAAATTTCAATTACTCAGATACGGAAAACGTGAGGAAATTAAAATCTCATCGGAGTACAAAACTAATTCCAACCACACAATAGAGCGAAAAACTAATGTCAAAGACCTGGGAGTGATCATGTCAGAGGATCTCACCTTCAAGGACCATAACACCGTAGCAATCGCATCTGCTAGAAAAATGACAGGATTGATAATGAGAACCTTCAAAACCAGGGATGCAAAGCCCATGTTGACACTTTACAAATCGCTTGTTCTATCTAGGCTGGAATATTGCTGCACACTAACTGCACCTTTCAAGGCAGGTGAAATTGCTGACCTTGAAAATGTGCAGAGAACCTTCACGGCACGCATAACTGTGATAAACCACCTCAATTACTGGGAACGCTTGAAGTTTCTAAACCTGTACTCCCTAGAACGCAGGCGGGAGATACATTGTTATATACACGTGGAAAATTCTCGAGGGATTAGTACCAAACTTGCACACGAAAATCACTCCCTACGAAAGCAAAAGACACGGCAGGCGATGTAACATCCCCCCAATGAAAAGAAGGGGTGCCACTAGCACGTTGAGGGACAACACTAAGTGTCAGGGGCCCAAGATTGTTCAACTTCCTCCCAGCATACATAAGGGGGATTACCAACAAACCCCTGGCTGTCTTCAAGCAGGCACTGGACAGGCACCTAAAGTCGGTACCTGACCAGCCAGGCTGTGGTTCGTACGTTGGACTGAGTGCGGCCAGCAGTAACAGCCTGGTTGATCAGGCTCTGGTCTAACATGAGGCCTGGTCACAGACCGGGCCACGGGGGCATTGACCCCTGGAATTCTCTCCAGGTAAACTCCAGGTAAACATTAGAATTGTCCAAAAATAGAGCTCCAAGTGGGTGAAATCGCCGATGTGTAAATATCGTCGATACCGCTAAATTTGCGAGACCATAATTCCGTTAGTTTTTCACCAAATTTCATACTTTTGATGTCATTATGATCGGAAAAAGATGCTCTATCATTTCATAAGAATTTTTTTTCCCCCCCGAAAATGTTTCGACCCTGAAAACGAGTTAAGGATTAGGGGTCTCGACCCTGAAAGGGTTAAAATCTCCTGAAGTACTGGCTATGCTCAGTTATGACATCAATCATGAAGCTTAAAAGATTCATTTCTATTCCTAGCATAATTAACAGAATAAGGTTACAGTTTTATATAGAATTCACAGTATAAGAATCATTGGTAGAAATCTTAGAGTTAAATGTTACAGCCAATGAAATTTATTAAATACAGTGTACCCCCAGTTTTCGTCCAGTGTGGAAATCGTACAATTCCGATTTCTAGCACTTTTTTCGGCGAAATTTTCCAAGTTTCGTACATCCACTCGGAAATAGTCCATATCAGACACGTCCACCCACCCGGGATGCAGCTGCTCACTGCACAGAGATGAAATACACATACAGTACACTCATTTATCTTAAAATATGTGTAGCCTTAATGTAGGAGGAGAGGTGAGTAGTATTTAATTGTAGGAAGTCAGGTGTAGGTAGACCAGTAGATGTAGTTATGGCTACACAGCTGCATAGCTACATGATATTTAAACCCCTGTCAGGATCCGTGCCGTAGTTCTACGGCTTTGAGTTCTGGGTCCAAACCGTAGTTCTACGTCATGAGCTCAGCTCACTCAGATAAGCTTTTAGCAGTAAATTTGTGCCTAGATATGAGAGAATACATCTATGTGGTGAGTGTGCACCACATAAAACAAATCCTGCAGCACAGAGTGCATAATGAGAGAAAAAAAACTGAAACCATAATTTTCGATTAAAACAGCGACTTTGCAGTGTTTTTCTGTATACTTTTTATAGTTATATTTGTTATTTCTTGGTCTCATTTGATAGAACGGAAGATATATTACATATATAGAGATGATTTTGATTGTTTTAGTACTGGAAATGGCTTGAAACTGAGCTCAAAGTAGCGGAAATGTTAAAGTTTTGCCGATGTTCAAGAGTAAACAAATGACCTCACACGTCCAATACGCGCCAGCTGGTGGGTCTAATATACATTCACAAATGTGGTGATATTATTTGTGCAATTATTATAATATTGCATAACAGTAAATCTTCCATTTTTTGGTTTGAATAAAAATTCATTATGTGAATAAAAAATAAAAATAGAATTCATTTGTAGACTGAAAACTTAACTAATGAACAGAGGAAATGTTAGTTTAGTGCCAGGAATGCTTGCATTGTTTATTCTGCACCCTATTTTGAAATTGGAATGTTTTGAACTTTGAGTTAAATTGGCTAAATTACCAATTTCCAATCACTATTTTGGAGTTGAAACAGTTGACTGGGCGATTTCTTGTGCTCAATCGATAGAATAGAAGTAATACTAGTGAAATAGCTAAGAATTTGGTCGACTGGAATAATGTAATTGGCCTAAAATGGGAGTCAAAGTCGACAAAATCGCCGATGAGTAAATATCGCTAACATCAAAATTCGCGAGAGCATAATTTCGTCAATTTTCAATCAAATTTCATACTTTTTGTTTTATTACCTTCAGAAAAAAGATTCCCTACCATTTCATAAGAAAAAATAAGAATTTTTTTTTTTTTAATTCTTGGACACTGGCACACCCCTTCCAAAAATGGCCTTGGACCCTGAAAGGGTTAATGCAGCCCAGAGTCATATTACCATTGACATACCATGTTCACCGAGTTTAATCGTTTCTAACAACTACCTTTAGATGCCATCATAAATGAAGGGAGAAGTTATCAATATAATTCATGCCAAGAATTTTAAACAAATGTGTTGTGTGACTGGGGAGTGATTGGGACTACGCAGATTCATACAAGTTTTCTTTGGTGCTGGACCAGAGAAAACGTAATGTTTTCCCTCCACCTGACAACCACACCTCCACAGCACAAACATAGCATGTTTACATGCTATGTAACATGTTTCTTGTATAATTTTGAAGAAAATATCAGATTAATGAAAATGTCTACATTAACATAAAATAAGACATTTAATCTGCCCAAGAGTGATTATTACATATGGCGTTAAGACTAGACACTCAGTAATTTTAATGTGTACCTGTACACCAAGTCTTATACAGTGGACCCTCCGTTTTCGGTGATTTCAGTTTTCGGGCACTTTTTTCGTGGAAATATTACCTCCATTTTCGGTCATGGTATGGAACCTGTCCAGTGCCCAGCGCACATACAAAGCCTGTAAGCCTGCCTCCCACACACATTCTCAGGCAGTAGCATTGTTTCTGGTTGAGTGAACATTATCCTCTGAGTTCATACAAAACATTTCTTAATCCATTGCTTTTGGCCCTTCATTATTGTGTGACTGCTAAATAATCCACCATGGGCCCAAAGAAAGCTCCTAGTGCCAGTCCTTTGGTAAAGAAAGGAACACCATAGAATTTAAGAAAGAAATCGTAGCAAAGTATCAAAGTGGAGTCTATAAAGGCTATAGCACCAGCCAGCGATAAAGTGTAGTATTAACAGTGTAGCAAGTAAGTTCAGCGATTAAGCGATAGAAAAATGACGACAAAACTTAACTCCTCCAATGTTGTTTGAGGAATATAGGGGCACTGAGACCAGAGCCACCCTCTGCCAACATCTCCAAGTGTAAATATTTCTAATTTATAAATTATGTACATTGTTTGTGTGAATAGTGGTAGTGGCCTGCTGCTGCCACCGACTACCACCACTATATGTATGGCTTATGGTCAGTGGCCCTTATAAACCCAACAATAACACTACTGCCAGTTCTCATACAATGACATTTTATTCATTCTAGAGTATATATCATGTTTCTATGTTATTAATATTGTTTATTATGTCATATTAGATGAATTGTGATAAGATAAATAAGCCGTAGAGCTGATATTAGTGTCACAATGAAGCATTTTGTCCTGCCTCCCAACAAACTCCTCCCTCTCTCCTCTCCATCTTCCATACACCAACAAGAGTTGCCAATAAAGGCAAGTGTGATGTTAAATGTTCATTTATACATGTTATTAGTGCTTTATATTTATTTGTCATTCTTTTCTGTATGTAAATCTATATTTAATCCCTAAAAAATATTTTTTGTTAATACTCCTGGGTGTCTGAAACTGATTAATTGAATTTACATTATTTCTTATGGGGAATATGGTTTCAGTTTTCGTTGATTTCAGTTTTAGTCGATCCCTCTGGAACGGATTAAACATGAAAACAGAGGGTCCACTATTTATTTCTCATTGTTTTCTTTATGTAAAACTATATTCTCTATAAAATGTATTTTTGGTTAATATTTTTGGGTGTCTAGAACGGATTAATTGGATTTACATTATTTCTTATAGGAAATATTTATTCGGTTTTTGTCCATTTTAAATTTCAGCCGACCTTCCGGAACGAATTAAGGACGAAAACCGGGGTATTACTGTAGTTCTGATAAGTAGCAACACAGTCATAAAAAGTACTTTAATTATAGTATGCCTATTGTAATTACACTACACCCAAATAGGTAATAAAAAATGACTTACTAATTTCTCCTCTGTGACTGTTACTTCATCATCAGCTTCTACTCCACATATTAACAAGTAGCATGTTAAAGCCGCCAATATACATAACTGCCATCTTCCTGCCATTGTCTGAAAAATCAAATAGGTAATGAAAGTAAAATTTTTAAATGGTTCAAACTATTTGTATCAACTAGTTATGGGAACTACAGGAACTAAACTCCAGCAAGATGCCAAACTACTGCTGAGGTTATGACTACCTCAGTAGCTGTTGCCTGAAATGCATACTAAGGGGCTTCCTGAATGCACACCTAGATGTCACCACTTCTCTACTTTATTATGTTGAAATAAAGAATATGAAGGCTCCCTCTACCTGTCCAAATTCTAGAGGCAACTTTAATAAAAAAAATGCATTAAAAAACAAAAGCAAGCAACAGTATACCACCACTCGTACATAAGAAACCTGCTTACGTGCTATTACCTGTCATTGCAACCTGACTACTTTATTAAACAAATTTCAAAATATTACTCTACATCAATTACCTACAAAATGACCCAGGAACTTAACCAGTCCTATTTGCAAATATTTTTTGCTGTACATAATCCAGATGCTGCTGTCCAGCAACAAACCAGAAGCTTTTAAAGATTTCTACCTGGAGATCAACTAACTTGCTCTCAATATTAACAAGACCTACATATACAGGAATAAAGCTAAAAATGACCTTTCCAACAAAAATAAGTCACACAGACAAGAGGGGAAAATTCTTAGGATACACCTTGGCTACACCACAAATTTAACACTAACCCAACAAGAAAATTTCCAAAACTGAGCATTTTATCAAAAAAACACTAATTTGTTCCACAAACAAGCACTATATTCCATCCTTACCTCACTTAAAGGAGGTATACTTAGGGATTTACAGCAAATCACCTGAAACCCATTGTTACCAGCCAAATCAATTGTGACTAATCACTTAACCAGGTTCCAGACAACCCCCCTCCCTCCCCACAATTGAAGAAAATTTACTCTTAACAAATCTACACTTATTGTGCATTTTATATACTGTATACAGAACACTTCGAAAACTCCAAACCAACATTTCAATCCTTCCTAGAGCTGCAACAGAACACAAAGTATCATGTATAAACATGTTAGACAACCTAGTATATAGGAACTATGCAAATAGAGGGCCCTAAAATTTGGAACCACCTGTCAGATGCAAAAAGTTTCCCTTTAGCCACTAGCTTCAAAAATACATTCATTATGTGTCTAAACCTGACACTCCATACATTAACAATGTTACAGCCTGATTTATCAATAGCAAGCCTATTGATCCAAATTGTTTAAGTATTCATAATGAAATTGTCCCAATCACCAATCTGATTCTACAGGTGTAATTTATAGCACATTCTACCTTAGTACTCTCCACTACAATGTTATAACTTGTTACACAAGCATCATTAATAAGCCAAATTATACAATAAGGATAGTAAACTATCCTTATTGTATAATTGCTATTAAAGTTAATTTTAAGGCTGCCCAACATGATCTGCATAACAAGGGAAAAAAGGGATTGCTACCAAGTAGTTTATACAGTGGACCCCCGAGTTTCTTAAAAACTTCACTCCTGAAGTCTGCTCAAGCGCCATTACCGAACGAATTTACTTCCTTAAGGAAAAATGTCACGTAGGTTAGTCTATTTCAGACCCCCAAAAATACACTTCCACAAGCACTTACAATATTATACTTACATAATTGTACGATTTCCGGGGTTTACAAAACTCGGGGGTCCACTGTACATGCTAAACTATTACTGTATATACGCAGTGTACTTTAAAGAAATGGATTGTCATATACAGTGGACCCTCGGTTAACGAATACCCCGGAAATCGTGCAATTATGTAAGTATAATTTTGTAAGTTCTTGTGGAAGTGTATTTTTGGGGGTCTGAAATAGACTAACCTACGTGAAATTTTTCCTTAAGGGAGTAAATTCGTTCGGTAATGGCACTTGAGCAGACTTCAGGAGTGAAGTTTTTACGAAACTCGGGGGTCCACTGTACCCATATAATCTGCTTCGACGAGCACTTTACAAGTTTTAGTGGTAAGAACTATTACCTGGAGTATACCTGGAGAGGGTTTTAGTGGTTAAATGCCCCCATGGTCCAGTCTGTGACCTGGCCTCACAGTGGATCAGGGCCTGATCAACAAGGCTGTTACTGCTGGCAACATGCAAACCAACACATGAACTGCAGCCCGGCTGGTCAGGTACCAACTTTAGGTGCCTGTCCAGCACATTCTTGACAGCCAGAGATCTATTGGTAATTCCCCTTAAGTATGCTGGGAGGCAGTTGAACAGTCTTGGGCCCCTGACACTGTTGTCTCTTAACATACTTATGGTGCACCTGCTTTTCATTGGGGGGGATGTTGCATCTCCTGTAGTTTTTTGTTTTCATAGGGAGTGATTTTCACGTGCAGATTTGGGACTAGTCCCTCTAGGATTTTCCAAGTGTATATTATCATACATCTTTCGAGCCTGCATTCCAGAGTACAGATGAAGGGACTTAAACTGTTCCCATAATTTAGGTGCTTTATCATACTTAAACATGCCGTAAAAATTCTCTGTACATTCTACAGGTCTGCAATTTCGCCTGTCCTGAAAGGGGGCCATTTGTGTCCAGCAATACTGCAGCCTAGGAAAACTAGTAATTTGAAGAGAATCATTGGCTTGGCATCCCTAGTTTGGAAGGTTCGCATTCATCCTACTGAAAGTGATATTCCTGGTGTCTACTCTTTCTTGTTCCTCCCATCCTCTCCAATACTTTGGAGAAATTGGCAGTTCTCTTTCTGAACGACTCAGAGCACAAAAGTAGTGTTAGGCTTGTCGACACCAATAATGCTCTTTTCTGTCATGTCAGAGATCAGTCATCCTATTGACTGGTCTTCTGCTAAAACTGTGTATCCTACTTTAACTTACAGTCTCTTGTCTGGTTGAATCCTCCCTTACACACAACTTTCCTTGTATGAATTTTAGTCCTGGCTTTGTTTCTGTAGATGCCTTTCTTTCCCATTACATTGTAAAATGCTCCAAACTTCAGAACACCCGTGACAACCTGATTCTCTTTCCCCTTCTCCCTTTCCTCTTTCCTCTCTCTCCTTTGTGTTTTCTTTCTTCTGCCTTGGGTATTTGAAACATCATTATTTCCCCCTCCCCCCTGTGTTCTTGTTCCTACCCTATATGGCCCCCTAGCTCCCTTGCAGTGCTCCTTTTTCTTAGTACAGTGGTACCTCGAGTTACGATGGTCCCCAAAATCGCCCTTTTATGCAAGTTTATTTTTTTAAATGCTTTTGTAAGTATATTTTTGGGGGTGTTAAAGGACTAGTCTATTTTACATTATTTCTTATGGGGATAAATTCGTTTGGTAATGGCACTTGAACAGCATTCTCGAACGAAAAAATATCGTAACTCGAGGTACCACTGTATTTGACTGCCACTGCCACCACCTCCACCACCTCCACCACCTCCACCACCTCCACCACCACCACCACCACCACCTCCACCACCACCACCACCACCTCCACCACCACTACCTCCACCACCACTACCTCCACCACCACTACCTCCACCACCACTACCTCCACCACCACTACCTCCACCACCACTACCTCCACCACCACTACCTCCACCACCACTACCTCCACCACCACTACCTCCACCACCACTACCTCCACCACCACTACCTCCACCACCACTACCTCCACCACCACTACCTCCACCACCACTACCTCCACCACCACCACTACCTCCACCACCACTACCTCCACCAAATGTACATGGTATACTGGCCTAGACGATATCAATGACATACTACTACATAGAAAGCCACTTGTTATGGTCAGCATTTCGGGCAAATTAGATCAGTTTTCATCCCAGGATGCGACCCACACCAGTTGACTAACACCTGAGTGCCCATTTTACACCAATATATGAAACTACATATTTTATATACATCCTAAGTACCCTGATTACCCATATGAATACAGTATACAGCATTCATAATGCACTACTTTTTCTGACATTTTAGGCCTGTTTTAGGGAAAGTAATGGGAAGCACAAATGCCATACTGAACTGCAACCTGGGGAATGCAAGATAATCTAGTTTAATGCAAGGTAAGAACAGATTACAGATCTTTTCTTAACTGACAACCAGCATGAAATCACCTCCTGCAGAATGAAGCAAATGGAAACTGCCAACAGCCGTAAAACTCAGAATATTTAGACTTCAAAAGGTTGCAACATTCAATATAATAAACAGCTTAAAATGATTTTTTTATTCTAGTCAAGATCAATAGTTACATAACTTACTAGTTGTAAGTGGTTTAACAATTACTAAATCCTGGATAGGAAAATTACATGCAGGGAAGCCTTTATTGGTACATTTCATCCATGAGCCTCTTGATTATATATATGTACTTAAAAGACTAACCCCCCCCTTCACCCTCATGGGTGAAACGTTGCAATAAAGGATTCCCTACATTTCGTGTCTTGTACCTGTCAAGGTAAATGACAATCCTAAAACCTGACAACGAATTACCTACGTAACAGTAATACACTAATACGAGTACCAATGTGAAGACAGGATTTTTTTTATTTTGAGGGGGGGGGAGGGGTAATTAAGGTAAATCAGTGAAGGTAAATGTGGGTACAGGTGAGAATTATATGCATGGGTGAAGCTCCAACCCTGTACAAGTTACACAACACTTGGGGAACAACAGTTAATGACCTCTGACACAGGGAACGCGAGGACATCTACAGATGGTTGAAATGTCTGAGAGCTGATCCGCCATGGGGAGAGGCGAGGTGATGGTGTCAGTCCAGCAGACGACGCCTCACCCCACTACCGGTCACCCACACCTTATTTCCCCTCCACCAGGAACCACCTGAGGCTTATCTCACCCTATGGCGCACCAGCTGGAAGCAGCAAAAGCAGCAGGTGGTGCAGGCGCTGACAGTGACGCCCTAGGAAGTGCGGTGTACACAGGAGGTGGGTGCAGAAAGTGCTAGACGCCCTCCCAACACTGCCGTCAAAACACAACTTTGAAGTCTCTGCACTTCCTTAGCGCGTGGTTGATGCTGATTGGTCCCCTGCTATCCACCCGCCATGGAAGACTTTTTCTCATTGGCTCAAACTTGATCAAATTACTTTCTACACTGCGATTGGCTAGCAGACGACAGTACAAATACTATACGTCTTCTTTTATTCTGGTAAAATAGAAAACGATTCAGTTTTCAAGATCAAGGTTAACTTCTCTTTGAAGTAATTCCTTCACCAGGGAGCGTTAATGCTCTTTATACTCTTGATCCAAGGAAAAGAGAGATACATCTGATTCTCGTAGTCGCCTTCACCTGATGCTGACCAGTGACCTGTTTTCTTCACTAGATACACTGTGTTCTCTCATTCTCTTGTATTATTATTTATATTATTATTAAAAGTAATAATAATATCTTTATTTCTACAAGTACATGTACAAGGTATACAGGCCTAATTGACATCAATG
This sequence comes from Cherax destructor, assembly GCA_009830355.1. Classification (NCBI taxonomy): domain Eukaryota; kingdom Metazoa; phylum Arthropoda; class Malacostraca; order Decapoda; family Parastacidae; genus Cherax; species Cherax destructor. Next base: position 131,923 of record WNWK01003140.1, read on the forward strand.
ACATAGTATTATATAGAAAGCCACTTGTTATGCAGAGCATTTCGGGCAAATTATGTCACTTCTATCCCAGTATGCGACCCACACCAGTCCATTAACACCCAGGTACCTATTTTATACTGATGGGTGAACATGGACATCAGGTGTCTTATGGAAACACGTCTTAATGTTATCGTACCGGGGATTCGAACTCCGGACCTCAGTGTGTAAGCTACGGGACACCCATACCAAAAACGACAAAGTGGCTTATTGTCACTGTGGTCCTGAGTGTATGATGCGCTCCTTGCATCCATATTGTTGGTATCCTTATACCCTCTATTTTCAAGGAAGGTTATCATAGCCAGCCCCATGAAGTTTATCATAGCCAGCCCCATGAAGGTTATCATAGCCAGCCCCATGAAGGTTATCATAGCCAGCCCCATGAAGGTTATCATAGCCAGCCCCATGAAGGTTATCATAGCCAGCCCCATGAAGGTTATCATAGCCAGCCCCATGAAGGTTATCATAGCCAGCCCCATGAAGGTTATCATAGCCAGCCCCATGAAGGTTATCATAGCCAGCCCCATGAAGGTTATCATAGCCAGCCCCATGAAGGTTATCATAGCCAGCCCCATGAAGGTTATCATAGCCAGCCCCATGAAGGTTATCATAGCCAGCCCCATGAAGGTTATCATAGCCAGCCCCATGAAGGTTATCATAGCCAGCCCCATGAAGGTTATCATAGCCAGCCCCATGAAGGTTATCATAGCCAGCCCCATGAAGGTTATCATAGCCAGCCCCATGAAGGTTATCATAGCCAGCCCCATGAAGGTTATCATAGCCAGCCCCATGAAGGTTATCATAGCCAGCCCCATGAAGGTTATCATAGCCAGCCCCATGAAGGTTATCATAGCCAGCCCCATGAAGGTTATCATAGCCAGCCCCATGAAGGTTATCATAGCCAGCCCCATGAAGGTTATCATAGCCAGCCCCATGAAGGTTATCATAGCCAGCCCCATGAAGGTTATCATAGCCAGCCCCATGAAGGTTATCATAGCCAGCCCCATGAAGGTTATCATAGCCAGCCCCATGAAGGTTATCATAGCCAGCCCCATGAAGGTTATCATAGCCAGCCCCATGAAGGTTATCATAGCCAGCCCCATGAAGGTTATCATAGCCAGCCCCATGAAGGTTATCATAGCCAGCCCCATGAAGTTTATCATAGCCAGCCCCATGAAGGTTATCATAGCCAGCCCCATGAAGGTTATCATAGCCAGCCCCATGAAGGTTATCATAGCCAGCCCCATGAAGGTTATCATAGCCAGCCCCATGAAGTTTATTATAGCCAGCCCCATGAAGGTTATCATAGCCAGCCCCATGAAGTTTATCATAGCCAGCCCCATGAAGGTTATCATAGCCAGCCCCATGAAGGTTATCATAGCCAGCCCCATGAAGGTTATCATAGCCAGCCCCATGAAGTTTATCATAGCCAGCCCCATGAAGGTTATCATAGCCAGCCCCATGAAGTTTATCATAGCCAGCCCCATGAAGGTTATCATAGCCAGCCCCATGAAGGTTATCATAGCCAGCCCCATGAAGGTTATCATAGCCAGCCCCATGAAGTTTATCATAGCCAGCCCCATGAAGGTTATCATAGCCAGCCCCATGAAGGTTATCATAGCCAGCCCCATGAAGTTTATCATAGCCAGCCCCATGAAGGTTATCATAGCCAGCCCCATGAAGGTTATCATAGCCAGCCCCATGAAGGTTATCATAGCCAGCCCCATGAAGTTTATCATAGCCAGCCCCATGAAGGTTATCATAGCCAGCCCCATGAAGTTATCATAGCCAGCCCCATGAAGGTTATCATAGCCAGCCCCATGAAGGTTATCATAGCCAGCCCCATGAAGAGGGTCATCATAGCCAGTTCCATGAATGGCGGTTATTAGCTGCTAATACCAGATAGTAGTATCTAGTACGAGGTAATAGCAGTTAGTACCAGGTATTAGCAGCTAGTACCAGGCAGTAGCTGCTAGTGCCAGGTAGTAGCAGCTTGTACCAGGTAGTAGCTGTTAGTACGAGGTAGTAGCAGCTAGCACCAGGCAGTAGCTGCTAGTACCAGGTAGTAGCAGCTTGTACCAGAGTACTAGCTGCTAGCACCCGGTACTAGCAGCTAGTTTCGGGTAGTAGCAACTAGTATCAGGTAGTAGCATCTAGTACCAGGTAGTAGCAGCTAGTACCAGGTATTAGTAGTTTGTATCAGGTAGTAGCTGCTAGTAAGAGGTAGTAGTAGCTAGTACCAGGCAGTAGCTGCTAGTACCAGAGGGGTCATCCCAGTCACTAAAAACAACAGACATAGCCTATTAGCTACTTGTACTATCCCTTCCACTCTTAACCTTCCTCTCTTCCACTATTCTCACTTCCCAGCTCACCCCACAAGGGTCTTATATATACTCTCTTGACCTTGACATAGCCCCACTCCACAAAGGTGGAGTGGCAGTAAAACAATTGCATAGAATTACAGACCAACAGCACTAACGTCCCACATCATAAAAACCTTTGAAAGGATTCTAAGAAGCAGGATCGCAACCCACTTAGATACCTGGAGAGGGTTCCGGGGGTCAACGCCTCCCTGACCCGGTCTGTGACCAGGCCTCATGGTGGATCAGGACCTGATCAACCAGGCTGTTACTGTTGGCTACACGAAACCGACGTACGAACCACAGGCCGGCTGATCAGGTACTGACTTTAGGTACTTGTCCAGTGCCTGCTTGAAGACAGCCAGGGGTCTATTGGTCATATTGTTTTCTGCGGTCCATTTAAAAATTTGGTTTATGTCTGCCTGGAGTCTTGCGGTGTCTTCAGTGGACGACACTCATGCAAATTCGGGTGTCATCTGCAAAAGAAGACACGGCGCTGTGGCTAATATCCCTGTCTATGTCAGATATGAGGATGAGGAACAAGATGGGTGCGAGTACTGTGCCTTGAGTACAGAGCTTATCACCGTAGCCACCTCAGACTTTACTCTGTTTACTACTACTCTTTGTGTTCTATTTGTTAGGAAATTATAGATCCATCTACCAACTTTTCCGGTTATTCCTTCATTACGTATTTTGTGTGCTATTACACCATGGTCACATTTGTTAGTTAGTTTAATATCTTAATTATGCACCCCATACCCATCCTGTGGGTGGTAGTCAAAAGATTACAGTGGCACATAATGGGTCCAGGGACTGAGCCTCAAAGTTTTGATAGCTGAGCAAGTTACAAAGGTAATGAACTCAGGTAGTCAAAGACTTTTGCAAAGTCTGTGTATATTACATCTGCATTTTGGTTGTCTTCTAGAGCATCCAGGACCTTGTCATAGTGGTCCAGTATCTGGGACAGACAGGAGCAACCTGCTCTAAGCCCATGCTGCCCTGGGTTGTGTAACTGATGGATATCTAGATTAGGGATGTATCGGATGTGAAAATTTAGATATCCGCGGATGCGGGTTGTGTGTGTATTGTTCCAGTCACGGTATTGTGCCTTTTTTTGTTATTTGTGTATACGGATGTCTTACTTACTCATTATGCGGATGCGGATGCGGATGTAAGAAATTGTGCGGATGTTCCGCGGATTTCGGATGCGGATGTATATGCGGATATCAGTTTGCAGTGAAATACGGATGCAGATGTAAGAAATTGTGCGGATGTTCCGCGGATGTGGATGCGGATTCGGATATCCGATACATCACTAATCTAGATGGGTGGCGATCTTGCTTCTTAGAACACTTTCAAAGATTTTTATGTTATGAAACGTTAGCACTATCGGTCTGTAGTTCTTTGCTATTGCTTTACTGCCCCCTTTGTGGAGTGGGGCTATGTCTGTTGTTTTTATCAGCTGTGGGATGACCCCTGTGTCCATTCTCCCTCTCCATAGGATGTTAAGGGCAAGTGATAGGGGCTTCTTGCAATTCTTGATGAACACGGAATTCCATGAGTCTGGGCCTGGGGCAGAGTGCATGGGCATGTCATTTATCGCCTTTTCGAAGTCATTTCTCGTCAGGATAATGTCTGATAGGTTTGCGTATAATTTTGTGGTACTCTCATAAAAAATTAATTTAGTCTTCGACTCTCAGTCTGGTTAGCGGCTCGCTAAAAACTGAGTCATACTGGGACTTGAGTAGCTCACTAATTTCCTTGCCGTCATCTGTGTAGGATCCATTTCGTTTAAGTAGGGGCCCAATACTGAATGTTGTTCTCGACTTTGATTTGGCATAAGAAAAGAAATACTTTGGGTTTCTTTCGATTTCAGTTATGGCTTTTAGTTCTTCCCGCGTTTCTTGACTCCTGTAAAATTCCTTTAGCTTTACTTGCCAGGGGAGCAGCTTACAAGGAGGCAGTCCAGACAAATTTCTACAAATAGCAAACATCGAACTAAAGCTAAAGATTAGATTTTAGATTTTGCCACCGAAGTGGCTAGTTTATTGATATGGGGTGCACAATAAACTAGCCACTTCGGTGGCAAAATCTAAAATCTAATCTTTAGCTTTAGTTCGATGTTTGCTATTTGTAGAAATTTATTTGGACTGCATCCTTGTAAGCTGCTCCCCTGGCAAGTACTGTTGACACAGACACTCTAAGACTAATCCTCTCAGGCTCACAAGTGTCTTATAGGACACATTTCTAGATGCAACTGATCTTGCTAGAAATTCCTAACTACATGTACTGAAAAATAGGACTAACTTACTTGGTGGTGGAGAATATGTCACCAGACACTCCCGACTTCACCCCAACTCTTAGCCCCCTCTGGTCCCTCACCTTCAAGACACCACGTGCAGTGAAGGACTAACTTCTGCAAGAGTTCAGGTGGTATTAGTGTCCCTAAGCTATATTTATGCAGTGTGACACTAGCTTCCAGACTAATACTTAAGGAGAGATACCCACAATTATTACCTTATAGTGGGCGTTCGCCCGCTTATAACCCACACCTCAAATGACCCACCTTCCTCAGAATATCGCCGGCCAGCTATACTACTAAGAGAAATGAAAGGGTCCAGGGGACCTGGGCCAGAGACGAATATCTACAGTTCGTCGGGAAGCCTCTGTGATTCTTTGTGAATCAAGTATTTTGAGGACACGTGGGGCACCGGATCTACCTGGAGTTTATTACCTTTGTAACTTGTTCAGCTATCATAACTTGGGGGCCCAGTCCCTGGACCCATTATATACCTCTGTAATCTTTTTGACTACCGCCCACACGATGGGTATGGGGTGCATAATGTAAGTAAAGTAAAGTAAATTTTATTTCATTGCAAGTTTACATCGAGATTTTGTAATTACAATTTAGAATTGAAGAGCAAGGAGAGCCACTATTATGCCATGGCATTATGGGCACACTTAATCTAATGACTTATTGACTACTTAATACTAGAGAAATAGAATGATTTTGTTATAGATAAAAATTAGCATGTGTTTTTAGCAGATAATAAGTTTACTTAAATTACAATCTGAGGATATTACATTTGTCAACGTGTTATGCATGATGGTTATATCAATAGTAAATATAGCACTTTTATTATGGGTAAATAACACTGAGCATTGTTGAAAGTAGTTTACAATAAGAGTACATATATTTAGTTTAGGGTGAGTAGGTGGTTTTTGAGAAGTCTTAAATTGATGTTCAGGCCAGGTTGTTTTAATATTTTCTAGTAATGAATTCCAGATTTTGGGGCCCTTTATGTGCATAGAGTTTTTACACAGGGTGATATGGACTCTGGGTATATCAAAAAGTGATGTGTCTTGTCCCCGTTCACCTAGCAAGCAAGTAGGTACCTGGGTGTTAGTGGACTGATGTGGGTCACTTCCTGGGGAACAATACTGAGGATCACAGTGGAAATATAAGACAGACAGTCCCTCGATGACGCACTGACTTTCTTGGGTTATCCTGGGTGGTTAAACCTCCGGGGGTAAAAATACGAACAAACTCTTATCTTAATTTTGTCCCCCAGGATGCCATCCACATCAGTCCTCTAACACCCAGACACACCTACCTACTGCTAGGTCAACAAATTCAAATTCAAATATTTATTTCATTTCAAGTTTACATAGGTTTTGTAATTACAATCATAAACTGAAGTGCAAGGAGAGCCACTGACATGACATGGCATTAAGGGCAGCTTAATCTAATGGCTTATAGACTATGAACATAATATAATGTAATATAAAGAAACATGCCCAATGTTTCCACCCATGCCCAGGAGTAGCTTTCAATTATTAACATTGTTTTTGACAGTATAATAACCTATGTGACATGTCAAGATATATTATTAATGAAAATAAGATACCAGATATACTAAGCAAATTTCCCAAATTTGCTTGTAACAGATAAGTGAACTGTAGATATAAATCCAAATGTACACCTGTTAACCCTTATGGGGACTAGTTCCTAGGCCTTTTGTGTATCCATATGCTCTTGCACTACCGTCCACAGGATGGATATGAGGGACACAATAAACTAGCCACTTCGGTGGCAAAATCTAATCTTTTGAGTTTTTTTTTTTTCTTTGGTGGAGAAAGTCGTGTGAAGTGGTTTGCAGTGCATGTCAGCCTCATACATGGATAATCTATGTACCATATATGTTAAATAAAAGAAATATAATATTTTTTTCTGAGAGAGGTGTTTAAAGTTACTCAAAATTCTCGAGTCATTGGCGCTACCTGGAAGTTGTTAGTTTATATTTGTGATGGGCATGTAAAGATAATAGTCAGTAACAGGTTTCCATACTTTAACTTAAAAGGTTTAAATAATAAGATATTACAAGGACCCCAGTGAAAATAAGTCACTCTGACTTTTTTGGGTAATCCTAGGTAATTAACACATATGCTACTATGTATAATAATTTATGTAACTGTATTTATGTGTACCTATACCTGAATAAATTTGTGTGTGTGTGTGTACCAATAAGCCCCTAGCTGTCTTCAAGCAGGCACTGGACAGGCACCTAAAGTCGGTACCTGACCAGCCAGGCTGTGGTTCGTACGTTGGACTGCGTGCGACCAGCAGTAACAGCCTGGTTGATCAGGCCCTGATCCAACATGAGGCCTGGTCACAGACCGGGCCGCAGGGGCGTTGACCCCTGGAACTCTCTCCAGGTAAACTCCAGGTACTCACCTAATTGTGGTTGCAGGGGTCGATTCATAGCTCCTGTGTGTGTACTCATCTATTTGTGGTTGCAGGGGTCGATTCATAGCTCCTGGCCCCGCCTCTTCACTGATTGCTACTAGGTCCTCTCTCTCCCTGCTCCATGAGCTTTATCAAACCTCGTCTTAAAACTATGTATGGTTCCTGCCTCCACTACGTCGCTTTCTAGGCTATTCCACTTCCTGACAACTCTATGACTGAAGAAATACTTCCTAACATCCCTTTGACTCATAGGAGTCTTCAACTTCCAATTGTGTGTGTTTGTACTCACCTAATTGTGGTTGCAGGGGTCGATTCATACCTCCTCTGTACTCACCTAATTGTGGTTGCAGGGGTCGAGACTCACCTATTTGTGGTTGCAGGGGACGAGACTCATCTCCTGGTCCCTGTGTGTGTGTGTGTGTGTGTACTCATCTAATTGTGGGGTCAGGGGTCGAGTCATAGCTCCTGTGTGTGTGTGTGATGATGCTGACTTGTCCAGGGTAACCAGCTGACTGGCACCGAGCTTTGGACTTTGCACCTGGTCAGAGTGCCTGGTAACAGTGATCCACCTCATCTCTCTATATGTTACAACCATCCTGGAACAAGATGGCCTTATCAGCCTCCTTCCTCATCCGCCAGGTGAGTGTTGCACTCTGAGGAACCTGCAGGAGTTGAGGTGCTGCCACCCTCACTCTGGCTACCATTGTAAAATTGTAGTGACGTTGACGTGTAATTATGAGTTGTCACATGTTAATGTTTTTAAATATTAGGACATTAAAGATCATTGGTTTATCTGGTAGAGTTGTTAGTCACTGACTTAATGAGTTATGGCAGAATAATAGAATTATGGTGTCAGATGCTTGGTAGGGTTTCATTACCTAAGTACAATTATCATAGGTATAATAGATAGTTTAAATTGCCTAAGATAACTCAAAAAAGTCAAAGTGACCTATTTCCATTGGGGGTCCTTGATTTAACCCTTAAAACCCCTCAGGGGAGGATCTTTGATGCTAGTAAGGGGCTCTTGATGCAAGGAATCTGATGTGACCTCCACTTCCTTGGATTGAACCTCATTGCCCTCCCTTTCCCCCAGGCACTATGACTCCTACAGGTTTAGCACTCCCCCAAAAATTAAATGCAAAACTGTGAATGTTAGTCCAGCACAATGATTTAGTTTATCAATCAATGCAGCAGTTTGCAATTTATACTCATTCTTCATTTATTCAGACTTTCTATAATAAATATATTCAACACTCACTATAAGCTATGGATGAAAATATTTTAAGTAATGTGTGTACTGTATATGCATTTTTTTAGGCCTAGCTATATTGCTTACTTAATATATGATAGTGTAAACATGTTATCATGCTTTTAATTTGCATTGGAAAGTGAAAAAAAAAGACTGTTTCATTTTGCAGTGGTAGCCTGGAACCTAACCCACTATACAAGTGGGGTCCAACTGTCTTAGATGCTGTAATTGCCGTTGGTTGTGTGTAAAAGACATTATATGGTGTTTATGAGAAATGGGCTACAGTGCTCTTGTTTCAGGTCCTATTATGCTTAAATTTTCACATTGACAGGGACTGAGGTGTGGGAGAATTATTCAAACAAGTAATGCAGCGATGGTTCTCCACTTAAGAAGGTTTCATGATGACAAGGCTATTTTGCCTCGGCTTCCTGTCCCTGCACTTGAAGACACACTTGACAAATATTTAAGGTGAGTAGCCTATTTGGATGACAATTCTGTACGTATTTGGAAATAAATATTACAAAATACTCTATCAAGTGACTTGATAAAACCCATTGTGTGGGTGAAATGCTGTTAATAAAGGATCACATTAGTATACTGCTTTTGTGTTTCACGAAATCATAATGACACGATTGCAAAGAAACCATACCACAGGTGGGGATAGAACCCGCGGTCAGAGAGTCATAAAACTCCAGACCGATGCGTTAGCTCTCTGGCCCAGTGGCTAACGCGTCGGTCTGGAGTTTTATGACTCTGACTGCAGGTTCTATCCCCGCCCGTGGTATGGTTTGCTTTTGTGTTTATTTTTCCAGTACTGTATATTTATAATTTTTTTTTCATTCAGTATATTAATCCTTGATTCTTCCTCTCCAGGTATGAATATAAAAAACTAAAAGCTATCCAATTTGCACATCAATTCTCTCTTTACTTGGGTTCCCACTGACCAAGGTTGATACTTGTTAAGTAAAAGGACACAAATGCAACTAATGTGACATTTTATTGTGGCAACATTTTGCTCTCCAAGAGCAAGCTCCTGGAGAGCGAAACGTTGCCACAATAAAATGTCACATTAGTTTCATTTGTGTCCTTTTACTTAACATATTGTCGGTAATTCTACCAATATTATTACAAGGTTGATACTTGCTTTGCCATAACATGAACTCTGGCCAGAATCTTGCCAGAATTTGTATCCACATTAATTATTTTTTTCCTTTGATGACACCTACCACCAGAAATTACAAATGGCAGTGGGCTCACCTCTCACTGCTGCCCTTGCCAATGCATGCTTAGAATTCCTCGAAACTGTGTGCTTTGTCTTCAAATAATGTGGCTACATTATGTCAATGGCATCCTCATCACATCCACCAAATAACTTGAACTTCTCAAAACACAACTAAATTCTTTAGTACCCTCAATCCAACTCTCTGGAGAATAAACTAGACAACTCTCTCCCTTAAAATCAAATACACCCTGAAGTTTTATATCCCCCTAAAACAAAAACTTGAATAATTATTACCTAATGCATTTCTTCTCCCTCCATGACAAACTTACTAAATGTGGGGTTGTTAATGAGTTTTTTTTTGCATGTGCCTATAGTATTTGTAGTTCCAAATTTGGAATGTAATACAATCACCAATAGCTTCACAAAACTAAAATTCCCTACCTATTTCAACTTCAACTCAAACACAAAACAAAGTATTCTCCCAGACCCCAAAACTGACAACACAACTCATCTTCCAACTGGTAACATGGCCAATCAAATTTCCCCCACCCTCCACCATTGTAAGTTTTTTTTTTTTTTTTTTTCAACAAGTCGGCCGTCTCCCACCGAGGCAGGGTGACCCAAAAAGAAAGAAAATCCCCAAAAAGAAAATACTTTCATCATCATTCAACACTTTCACCACACTCATACATAATCACTGTCTTTGCAGAGGAGCTCAGATACGACAGCTGAGAAAAGTCCCTCCCAGCTGTCACTATCTCAGACCCCTCCTTTAAAGTGCAGGCATTGTACTTCCCATTTCCAGGACTCAAGTCCAACTAAATCAATTAACTGGTTTCCCTGAATCCCTTCACAAAATGTTACCCTGCTCACACTCCAACAGATAGTCATGTCCCAAAAACCATTCGTCTCCATTCACTCCTATCTAACACGCTCACACATGCTTGCTGGAAGTCCAAACCCCTCGCCCACAAAACCTCCTTTACCCCTTCCCTCCAACCTTTTCTAGGACGACCCCTACCCCGCCTTCCTTCCCCTACAGATTTATACGCTCTCCAAGTCATTCTACTTTGATCCATTCTCTCTAAATGACCAAACCACCTCAACATCCCCTCTTCAGCCCTCTGACAAATACTTTTAGTAACTCCACACCTTCTCCTAATTTCCACATTCCGAATTTTCTGCATAATATTTACACCACACATTTCCCTTAGACAGGACATCTCCACTGCCTCCAGCCTCCTCCTCGCTGCAGCATTTGCAACCCATGCTTCACACCCATATAAGAGTGTTGGTACCACTATACTTTCGTACATTCCCTTCTTTGCCTCCATGGATAATGTTTTTTGTCTCCACAGATACCTCAATGCACCACTCACCTTTTTTCCTTCATCAATTCTATGGTTAACCTCATCCTTCATAAACCCATCCGCTGACACGTCAACTCCCAAATATCTGAAAACATTTACTTCTTCCATTATCCCTCTCTCCAATGTGATATCCAATTTTTCTTTATTTAAATCGTTTGATACCCTCATCACCTTACTCTTATCTATGTTCACTTTCAACCTTCTACCTTTACACACTCTCCCAAACTCGTCCACTAACCTTTGCAACTTTTCTTTAGAATCTCCCATAAGCACAGTATCATCAGCAAAAAGTAACTGTGTCAACTCCCATTTTGCATTTAATTCTCCATAATTTAATCCCACCCCTCTCCCCAACACCCTAGCATTTACTTCTTTTACAACCCCATCTATAAATATATTAAACAACCATGGTGACATTACACATCCCTGTCTAAGACCTACTTTTACCGGGAAGTAATCTCCCTCTCTCCTACACACCCTAACCTGAGCCTCACTATCCTCATAAAAACTCTTTACAGCCTTCAGTAACTTACTACCTATTCCATACACTTGCAACATTTGCCACATTGCTCCCCTATCCACTCTATCATATGCCTTTTCTAAATCCATAAATGCAATAAAAACTTCTCTACCTTTATCTAAATACTGTTCACATATATGCTTCACTGTAAACACTTGATCTACACATCCCCTACCCACTCTAAAGCCTCCTTGCTCATCTGCAATCCTACTCTCTGTCTTACCTCTAATTCTTTCAATAATAACCCTGCCATACACTTTACCTGGTATACTCAGTAAACTTATTCCCCTATAATTTTTACACTCTTTTATCCCCCTTCCCTTTATATAAAGGAACTATACATGCTCTCTGCCAATCCCTAGGTACCTTCCCCTCTTTCATACATTTATTAAACAAAAATACCAACCACTCCAGCACTATATCCCCCCCTGCTTTTAACATTTCTGTCATGATTCCGTCAATTCCAGCTGCTTTATCCCCTTTCATTCTACGTAATGCCTCACGCACCTCCCCCACACTCACATCCTGCTCTTCTTCACTCCTAAACGATGTTGTACCTCCCTGGCCAGTACATGAAATTACCGCCTCCCTCTTTTCATCGACATTTAAAAGTTCCTCAAAATATTCCCGCCATCTACCCAATACCTCCACCTCTAAAACCACTATGAATATTACCAGACTCTCAACCTGTAGCCATACCAGTACTGAAGCAGGTGTCTACAGAATTCCCTGTGGTGGGTGTGAGAGTACACATTGGTAAGACTACACAGAGCCCTCACACACACACATGAGTCCTGGAACACAAATGCATCTGAAAAATACATATGCAGAACAATGTGTACATCATTCTTAGGGTAAAACAGATAGATCTAAATGACTGGACAAAGGCTGAAATCATTAATTATCACAAAGGAAAATAGGACAAGAAGGTTGTGTTCAGAGGTTGCACATGTGTAGACTTCTAATGCCATCAAACAGAACCATGGGGCATCTAGGATCATGATATCTCTAGCTAGATTCATCTTTAAAAACCTCTACATAATACTGCGTAAGTGACCCAGCAACCAGACAACTTCATCATCCATTGTCTAACTATACCTACTTTCATCTCGCCTTCCTTTTTAATTTACTGTAAATTGTATAAATGTTGTGTGTACCAAGTATTGACTTGAAAAAGCTCCTATGGGCAAAATGTCTTTAAAATAAAAGTTTTGTTAGCATAATATACAGAAGTCCCCCTGTATCTGCAGGGGATACCTTGCAAGACCTACTGTGGATACCTGAAACCATGGATAGCAGCAAACCCTATATATAAGTCATTTTTTGTTTACGCACATACAGTGGAACCCTGGTTTTTTTAATTTAATCTGCTCGAAATGCAAAATGCTTGAAAACCGAAGTAATATTTCCCATAAGAAATAATGTAAATCCAATTAATCCATTCCAGACACCCAAAAATATTCACACAAAAATTATTTTTTACAGAAGAAATATTAGTTTTACATACACAAAACAATGATAAATAAATATAAATAAATACAGTTATACCTCGGTTTTCGTCGATAATTCATTCCAGAATGCTGTTCGAGGGCCGTTACCAAACGAATTTGTTCCCATAAGGACAAATGTAAATTAGATTAGTCTGTTTCAGATCCCCAAAAATACACTTACAAAAGCACTTACAATAATACACTTACATAATTATTCGAGTTGGGAGCTGTACGAAAACCTAGGTACCATTGTATAAACATTACATACCTTATTGAAGACTCTTATTGGTGTATTGAAGATGGCGGGGAGGGAAGAGGGAGGAGAAGTAAGTGTCTGGAAGGGGAATCCCTCCATAAAGACTTCAGGTATCAAAGCCCTCCTCTGGGGTTACTTCTCTTCTTTGTCTTTTACTGGTACTGAACCCCTGTCGCACTAAAAATCTGTCCAGAGAGCTCTGTTTCTGGTATCTCTTTAAGATTTGCCTAAAATGGGACAAGACATTGTCATTGAACATGCTTGCAACAGTTTTGTTAGGGTGATAATTCTCCGCAAAACTTTGCAACTCACTCCACTTTGCACACATGTCCTTAATCACTGAAGAAGGCACATTCTCCAACCTCTCTTTCCCCTTCTCTGAAGCAATATCCTCAGCTGCGGTCTGTTGCTGTTCCAGTTGAAGGTCTTGCAGCTCTTCAGTGGTTAGCTCTTCCTTGTGGTCCTCCACCAACTCTTCCACATCCTCACCACTCACATCCAACCCCATGGACTTCCCCAAAGATACAATACATTCCACAATAGGTGTAGGGTCACCAGGGTCAGCCTCAAACCCTTCAAAATCCTTCTGGAAGACACATTCTGGCCACAGTTTTCTCCAAGAACAGTTAATTGTCCTGGAAGTCACTCCCTGCCAAGCCTTATCTATAAGGGTTATGCAATTGAGGATATTGAAGTGATTCCTCCAGAACTCTCTTAGGGTCAATTCAGTGTCCGAGGTCACTTCAAAGCACCTTTGAAACATTGCTTTGGTGTAGAGTTTTTTGAAGTTTGAAATGACCTGCTGGTCCATGGGCTGGATGAGAGGAGTGGTATTAGGTGGCAAGAACTTCACTGTGATGAAATTACACTCCTCAAACAATAGGTCTTCCAAGTCTGGAGGATGAGCAGGAGCATTGTCCATTTCCAGGAAGCACTTAAGTGGCAATTTATTTTCCAGGAGGTATTTCTTCACACTCGGGCCAAACAGTTCATTGACCCATTCAACGAAAATTAGCCTCGTGACCCATGCCTTATTGTTAGCCTTCCACATCACACACAATTTACTCTTCATGACACTTTTTCTTGAACACTCGGGGATTTTCAGAGTGATACACAAGTAAAGGCTTCACTTTGAAATCCCCACTAGCATTACCACAGAATAAAAGAGTTAGCCTATCCTTCATAGGCTTGTGTCCTGGTAGTGCCTTTTCCTCCTGCATGATGTAGGTTCTCTTTGGCATTTTCTTCCAAAAGAGGCCTGTTTCGTCACAACTGAGCACTTGTTGGGGGACGAATCCTTCAGCCTCTACGTACTCCTTGAATTCATGCACGATTTCTTCAGCCACACGTTTGTCTGAACTTGCAGCCTCACCATGCCTGACCACACTGTGTATGCCACTACACTTCTTAAATCTGTCAAACCAGCCCCTTCTGGCCTTTAATTCACTAACAGCAGCACTCGTTCCAGGCATTTTATTCATAAGATCCGCATGCAACTGCCTTGCCTTCTCGCAAATTATCCCCTCCGAAACACTATCTCCCGCTAACTGTTTTTCATTGATCCACACCAACAACAACTTCTCCACATCCTTGATTGTTTGTGATCTCTGTTTCATTAGCATATTTACTCCTTCGCAACATCAGCTTCCTTGATTTCTGCTTTCTTCGCCAGGATGGAATAGATTGTTAATGTCGACTTGCCATACATCCTGGCGAGGTTGGCCTCATGTACGCCACTTTCATATTTTGCTACAAGTTCTTTCTTGAATTCTATCGTGTTTCTCACCTTCTGAACTTTCTTTGGCCGCATGGTGGTTAATTTCACAGTCACAATCAATAAACAAGCACAAAAATGAACGGATGAATGGATGAACGCACAGACTAAGTATTCCTAACTCAATGAGAGAGAGATGCACACTGAGTGTGAAACGCGTGAGGAAGCAGTGTCGCCAGCGAGTGGACGCGTCTCATACACTCAATTTCCGAGCAGATGCTCGACATCTGGGGAAGAGTTTCGCTGAAAAAAGTGCTCTAAATTCAATTTGCTCAATTTCCGCACCACTCGAAAACCGGGGTTCCGCTGTACTTATGTCGTGTCAGTATTATATATACACTTGTGTAGTGTATCAGCATTCATCTTAAGTTATACAGCTGGTCCCTTTGCGTGTGACGTCACGATACCCGCTGACGTCAGAGGCTCAGCGCATGTGCGTAGCCACGCATAGGCGCGCAGCCTCACAAGTGATAGACCTACAAGCTGAACGGACGTGGCTGGGATAAAGTGTAATTTATAATTTATGCAAAATAAGTCTAGAATTAGCACTTTTTCACTGATGGGAAGCATTTCACTGATTCTCTTAGGCTTTGAAGAACTGCCAGCATCACTACTTTTGCACTTTGTGGCCATTATTAAGAAAAATTGAGGGTTATTTTTGGGCCACAGTAAACCGTGGATAACTGAAACTGAATACCGAATTCATGGATGGGTAGGTTCTGCTGCATTACCAAATTTCTTCTACTTGTATTCCTAGGGATATTATCTCCCTAGAAGGTTGAACATGCTTGGGATATTACTCCTTTAATTTAGCTAAATATAATTATTTTAATCTACAACAAACAGTTTATTAAAAAGTTATTACATGCTAAAGTATGTACAACATTAAACCATATACATCACAACACAATACAACATCTCAAAAAACTATACAATATACATCACATCACAAGACTACACAATATACATCACAACATGTTATCTTTACTTGTTAATAAGAAAATTTATTTATTTTACAGAACAGTGAAACCTCTGGTAACAGATGAAGAATTTGCAGTTACTGAAGAGATTGTGAAGAAATTTAGTGCGCCAGATGCAATTGGAGCAGCTTTACAGAAGAAACTGTTAGAGAGAGCAAGGAACACAGAAAACTGGGTTAGTAGTAATATGCAAACATTTCACACTTATTTTTATTTTTGTCTTTTATAAATGTTGGGATTACCTGTGCTTGCAAAACTGGCATTACTGTGATTACTTATTTGTAGTTATATAAGTAGAACTTTGTTCATGGTATCCTCTGCTTCAGTGTTTATTTTGTCTTTTTTTTTTTAAATACCGGCCATTTCCCACCAAGGAAGGGTGACCCAAAAAAGAAGAAAACTATGAAGTTTATCTTCTTTTTACATTTAAAAATATATGAGGTAATATCATTTGTTCATTACCTGAAATACAAAATACAGTACTATAAAATTTGGTTTGAATTCAGATTATATCTGCTCAAAGCTCCAGATTCTTGAAAAAGCATTTAGCAGACAAAATCGGCTAATTTAAAGTACATACAGTACTACTGCAGATTTCTCGGAGCACTGTACTGTAAATGCAATCTTCCAATCCATTTCTTTATTGAAGTATTTTCGTAACTGGCAAAGCAACTTAACGGAATTAATATATACAAGAATTTGCTAATTGAAAACTAAACTTGTTAGCTAGTTAATAATTATTTTCATCCCCTTCTCTAATGGCTTTTTCAAATAGTACTTTAGTTCTTCAAGGAGACATGCCTACATTGTAATACATTTTCTCTGTTCCCACTTTCAATTTTTTTTTTTTTTTCAACATGTCGGCCGTCTCCCACCGAGGCAGGGTGACCCAAAAAAGAAAGAAACACTTTCACCATCATTCAACACTTTTGCCATCATTCACACATAATCAGTGTCTTTGCAGAGATACCCAAATATGACAGTTTAGATGTCACTCCAAACAGCCAACATCCCAAACCCCTAAACTTTTAAATACCAACATAATACAGTCATACCTCGGTTAACGATATTTATCAGTCAGAGAGGGCATATCTGTAACCGAATCAATCGTTATCCGAATCAATTTTCCCCATAAGAAATAATGGAAATAAAATTAATCCGTTCCAGACTTCCAAAAGTAGTAAAATAAAATATTTTTTAGAACTTTTTGACATTAAATAATACACAATTTAATGAACATTAAAGAAATACATGTAAATATAGTACAATAACATGTCACTTACATTTATTGAAGAGTTGTTGATGTGTGGAGGACGGGAGGTGGGGAAAGGATGGAGTATAGTATGCTAGTGTTTGGAAGGGGAATCCCCTTCCATTAACACTGCAGGTGGCAAGTTCTTTTCTGGGGTTACTGGCCTTTTTCTTTTAATGCCACTAGGACCGGGTTGAGAGTCACTGGACCCCTCTCTAACAAAAAAATCTGTCCAGGGAGCTCTGTGTCTGGCGATTCTTTAACACATTCCTGAAATGAGACACCACTGTGTCATTGTACAGGTTGCCAGCACGGCCTGCAACAGCATGGTTAGGGTGATATTCATCCATAAAGCCTTGCACCCTGCTCCACATTCCACAAATCTCCTTAATCACTGAAGAAGGCACCTTCTTCCATCTCTGTTCCTCCACCTCCTCCTCTGAACCATTGTCCTGACCTATGGTCTCTTCTTGCAGTTGCTGTTGAAGCTCTTGCAGATCTTCAGTGGTTAGCTCTTCATTGTGCTCCTCCACCAACTGTTCCACATCCTCACCACTCACCTCCAACCCCATGGACTTGCCCAGTTCCACAATTTCTTCCACAACAGGCTCAGGGTCAGGGTTCTGAGGCTCAGCCCCAAAACCTTCAAAATCCCTCTCTAGGACACAGTCTGGCCACAATTTTCTCCAGGCAGAGTTCAAAATCCTGGTAATCACTCCCTCCCAAGCCTTACCTATAAGGTGTACACAATGCAGGATATGGAAATGACTTTTCCAAAAGTCTCTTAGGGTTATATTCATGTCTGTGGTCACATCAAAGCACTTTTGAAACATTGCTTTGGTGTAGAGTTTTTTAAAGTTGCAAATGACCTGCTGGTCCATGGGCTGGAGGAGAGGAGTGATATTAGGGGGCAAGAACTTCACTTTGATGAATTTAAAGTCCTCCACAATTTTCTCTACCAAGTTTGGAGGATGACAAGGAGCATTGTCCAATATCAGGAGGCACTTAAGTGGCAAATTATTTTCCTGGAGATATTTCTTCACACTGGGGCCAAACACGCCATTGAACCACTCTAAGAAAATGTGACCCATGCCTTTTTGTTAGACTTCCACATCACACACAAGTTAGACTTGGTGATACCGCATCTGCCAAACACTCGGGGATTTTCAGAATGATACACCAGTAAAGGCTTCACTTTGCAATCACCACTGGCATTAGCACAAAGCATCAAAGTTAGTCTGTCTTTCATAGGCTTGTGTCCTGGCTGTGCCTTTTCCTCCTGAGTAATAAAGGTCCTGTTTGGCATTTTCTTCCAAAACAGGCCTGTTTCATCACAATTAAACACTTGTTGGGAGGAATTCTTCAGCCTCTATGTACCCCTGGAATTCAGGCACATATTTTTCAGCCGCACTTTTGTCACAACTGGCTGCCTCACCATGCCTCACAACACTATGTATGCCACTTCGATTCTTAAATTTTTGAAACCAGCCTCTGCTGGCTTTAAATTCGCTCACTTCAGCACTCGTTGCAAGCATTTTCTTAACGAGATCATCATGCAACTGCCTTGCTTTTTCACATATTATTCCTGCTAACTGTTTCTCGTTGATCCACACCAACAACAAATTTTCCACATCTTCCAGCACTTGCGATCTCTGTTTTGTTATCACAAATGCACCTTTCGCAACAACAGCTTCCTTTATTTTACGTGTATTTCCCTTGGCCACAATGGTAGCGATGGTAGAATAGGCTTTACCATACAGCCTGGCCAGCTCAGTGATACGCACTCCACTTTCATATTTTTCTATTATCTCCTTCTTCAGTTCTACTGTATTTCTAGGAGCTTTCTTTGGACCCATGGTAGCTTATTTAGCAGTTGCAAGCACTAAAAACAGTGGAATAATGACAATACATGGACCTCGGTTAATACCGAATGACAATACAGTGGTACCGGTTTATATTTCATTCAGAATGCTGTTCAAGTGCCATTACAACGAATTTATCTCCTTAAGAAATGTTGTAAAATAGACTAGTCTTAGACCAAATTACACTAAAAAGCATTAAAAAACTTACATAAAGGTGAGTTTGGGACCATCGTAAACGGTACCATGTATGTAAGTATAATATTTTATGCAGTGGAGTATTTTGGGGTCTGAAATAGACTAACCTACGTGACATTATTTCTTAAGGCTTCTGGGATGAAGTTTTTTCGTTAACCGAGGGTCCACTGTATACTGGTATGAATGCGTGGGTGGAGTGGGTGGTGGTCGCTCTCGCTTGTAAACAATAGCACACTGACGCTCCCTGGAGTGCCCGCACAGCTGGGCGCCACGCGGACGCGTCCGGGACGAATATCGTAAACCGAATCAAACATTGTAAACGGAGTCAATATTTTGACGTAAAAATGTATCGCTAACCGAATTTATCGTTATCCGACGCCATCGTTAACCGAGGTATGACTGTTCCATTTTTCATTTGTCTCCCAGTTTACTTTTTTTTTTTAACACGTCGGCCATTTCCCTCTGAGGCAGGGCGACCCAAAAAAGAAAGTGTTTTACTTTATTGTAGTGAAATAGCAAAAATTTTCCATGGGAAAGCTTAGTTCATCTGCACATTTTTCTAAGGCCTATGATAGTGCTATCATTAATAGTCTTACTCTTTTTATTTTTCCTCTATAATTTTCTTCAGCAGCTTAAAATTTTAGGATTTAAATCTACAGTGGTACCTCGAGTTACGAGCTTAATTCGTTTCAGAAGGCTGATTGAGTACCAATACCAAGCGAATTTGTTTCCATAAGGAATAATGTAAATTAGATTAATTTGTTTCAGACCCCCAAAATTACACTTACAAAAGCACTTACAGAAATACACTTACATAATTGTTCGAGTTGGGAGCTGCTCGTAAGTTGAGGTACCACTGTATTACGTACATCATAAGTGCCCCCTTCCATAGATACTCTTAAGACTAAATATTTAGTAGTTAATAGTGTATCTTGCACACTTTATCTTCCATTTCTGTGATTTTACTGTTTGTTTAATTCTTTATATTTTTATACACTTTATTTCAGCTATCTGATTGGTGGCTAAATGCAGCATACCTAGATTGCCGAGGACCAGTGGTGGTTTGGTCTTCTCCAGGGCTTGTCTTTCCCTTGCAGGAATTTAAAACATTGGATGATCAACTGAATTTTGCAGCTAAAGTTATTTCTGGAACTCTTGATTACAAAACTATGGTAGACCAGTAAGTACAGTAAATTCTTGTCAGTTGTCATTGTACAGTATACTACATTGTTTGATGAAGTTAGTTTTGTGATAAAATTAAGAATATTGTATGTATAGGAGTAAAGGAGGTTTTGAGTGTTAGTGGTTTGAACATCCAAAAGGCTTGTGTGAGTATGTTAGATCAGAGTGAATGGAGACAGATAGGATTTATGACCTAACATCTTGTTGGAGTGTGAAGAAGGGATTTAGGGAAAACTGGTAGGTGAACTTGAGTCCTGGAGGTAGGAAGTACTGTCTGCACTCTGAAGGAGGGGTGAGGATATTGCAGTTCAGAGGGTCATCTGAACTATGATGTTAGCACATTTCTAGCAAGACAGATTGAGTGAATAGCAGTGAATGTATTTCCATCTTTTCATTTGGTCACTCTACCTCTGTGGGAGATGGGCATGTTAAAAACTATAATAATAATTTATTTCAATTCATTATACATGTATGGTACAATATGTTGAAAGCTAACAGTATTCACAGTATTATGGGTAAACTTAAACTAATGCTAAGACTACCTAACTGACTGATAAGGAGGGAGCTGGTAGTTTGTATTGGCAATTGCATTGGATAGAGATGAGATTATTTTGCCTTAACTGAAACAGTAAAGGATAATTCTGTAGCCAGCTTACTTTATCCATTGTTTCTGAATGAATTGACCCAGCAGATTTCGTCCTGTATTTCCAAAATCCAGTAATTTGAGGTTATTAAATTGAGTGTTTACCATAATGTTTCTTGAACCACCCTGATGTGTATTGCTTAGGTGTGATTGTTGTACAGTAATCACTCTGTTATTACTAAAAAAGTTATTGGAAGGATTTTTTATTTTCTGTCTTTGTTGTAGATTAGATTTTGCTTCCAAAGTGGCTAGTTTATTGTGCACCCCATATCCACCCTGTGGACAGTAACATAAGAGCATATAGATACACTAAAGGCCTATGAAGTAGGCCCCAGAAGGATTAAGTGCTAAAGCTTTGGTTGTAGCTGTTGATTATATACTTGTTAATGAAGTAATTCCAGGGGCCAGTGCCCTTTCCCTGTGGCCTGGTCTCTTACCAGGCCTCCTAGGTGATGGCCTGGTCAGTTGTGCTATTAGTGCTCAATACATTCAGTCAAATTGAGGAATCTGAGCTGCGCTGATCAGTAAGTGCTAGGAGGAACTTGTGAAGTTCATCCCTAGAGATAGTGGTGATGTGAAAATGATATTTTTTTATAATTAATTCTAATTTCTTTATCTTAACAGTTACAGTGCTAATGGGTATTCCTCTCAGTAGTTTATTCCAATTTTTTTTTGTTTAAGGAAAACTGTACCACTGGATCGCATGGGAAAGGATGTTTTAGATATGTCTCAGTACTTCAAGATTCTTGGTACTTGTCGCATTCCAGGAGTGACAAGAGATACAGTTCGATTCTATGGGCAAGATCCAAATCCACTAAAGCACATAGTAGTAGCCCATAACAATCATGTAAGTATATATATGTTCCATGACTGAGTTGCAGAATGAGTGTTTATTGGGAAAGCATTTTGCTCTGTATAGAGCTGTATTAGTCATGACTTGATAAGGTTCAACATAACCAAAACATTGTCCTAAAAAAAATCTCTGCAACTTGTTTCTTTTTCTTCACACTTTTTGGTAATGCTCTATTTCGTCCATGTTTCTTACCTTGTTGTTTGCTTATCACATAATTGTATACAAGTTTTTGTTCTTCAATTTGTAATTGAGTTGGTCTTGGTGTATAATACTGTACTTATACTATAATAGCATTAGCAGTTATGAAAATGGTTTTTACTTTCTCTTTTATTAATAGTTTCTTAACCTGTCTATTGGCCTAACTAAGACTGTATTTTGGTATTCATGATCAAATGTTAGTTGTGCAATACTTTTTTATACAACTTTTTCTTAAGTTTCAAATAAGTTTTCTGCTTTATTGAAATTGGTTTTCCTTCAAAAAAGTTTAATTTCATCATATATTAGTCTTGGGTTGTAAAGGCTGTAGCAAGGAGGTGGCTGAAGGCAGTGGAGATGTCCTGTCTAAGGGCAATGTGTAGTAAGTAAGTTTATTCATGTATACACAAATACATTTACATAGATTATCATACATAGCAGCATATGTGTAGAGAACCTAGGATAACCCAAAAAAAGTCAGACAGAGTGACTTATTTCCATTGGGGTCCTTTATTTTCATTGGGTAAATATTATGCAGAAAACTTTGAGTGTGGAAATTAGGAGGAGATGTGGAGTTACTAAAAGTATTAGTCAGAGGGCTGAAGAGGGGTTGTTGAGGTGGTTTGGTCATTTAGAGAGAATGGATCAAAAAAGAATGAAAGGTTGGAGGGAAAGGGTAAAGAAGGTTTTGTGGGTGAGGGGCTTGGAATTCCAGCAAGCATGCATGAGCGTGTTAGATAGGAGTGAATGGAGACGAATGGTTTTTGGGATCTGATGAGCTGTTGGAGTGTGAGCAGGGTAATATTTAGTGAAGGGATTCAGGGAAACCAGTTAGCCGGACTTGAGTCCTGGAAATGGGAAGTACAATGCCTGCACTTTAAAGGAGAGGTTTGGGATATTGGCAGTTTGGAGGGACTTCTAAAACTGTCGTATCTGAGCGCCTCGCAAAGACAGTGATTATGTATGAGTGAGGTGAAAGTGTTGAATGATGATGAAAGTATTTTCTTTTGGGGATTTTCTTTCTTTTTGGGTCACCCTGCCTCGGTGGGAGACGGCCGACTTGTTGAAAAAAAAAAAAATTAGCCTGGCAATGTGGATATTGAAGCCAGTGATCTTGGATAGTAATACAGTGGACCCCCGGATTACGTCATTTTGTTCCAGAATGCTGTTCAAGTGCCGTTACCGAACGAATTTGTTCCTATAAGGAATAATGTAAATTAGATTAGTCCTTTTAGACCCCCAAAAATACACTTACAAAAGCACTTACACTTACATAATTGTTCAAGTTTGGAGCAGTATGTAATCCAGGGGTACACTGTATTTCCAAGTAAGATTTCCTAGAGGTAGATTAATCAATTCTTAAACTCTTAAGTATTGTTCCAGTCATGGCGGTGTGCCACTTTTTTCTTTAAGTACTCATATATGAAGGTCATACTTATTTTTTGTAGCCCCTGCAGAATCAGAGATATACAGTTGCTTTGTCATTAAACAACTCCTGTTTAGTGTTTTATGAGCAGTCATTGATGATAGTATTATTGGTGTCACTATTTAGTGTTTTATGAGCAGTCATTGATGATAGTATTATTGGTGTCACTATTTAGTGTTTTATGAGCAGTCATTGATGATAGTATTATTGGTGTCACTATTTAGTGTTTTATGAGCAGTCATTGATGATAGTATTATTGGTGTCACTATTTAGTGTTTTATGAGCAGTCATTGATGATAGTATTATTGGTGTCACTAAAATGGTTTTCTGAACCATTTATATAACTATTAATAAAAATTCTTTAGAAAAAGTGAATGTTTTATAGAGAAAAATTACAATTGTCAAAATTACTGCATAAAAGTGGCCTGTAACTTAAATGATAGTGCTCAGCTCAAAACTGAAGTAACCTAAGTTTGATTCCCAGGTGGGGTATGGGCAAGTCTCCCTACACCAATTGCCCTGTTCACCTAGCTGTAAATAGATACCTTGGTGTTAGTTGACTGTTGTAGGTGGCATTCTGGGGGCTAGTAGTATACCTTAGGGCTGGGCTTCAAAATGTGCTGTGGTAGAATAATTGCTTGTAGCCTGTAAATTCAGTCTTGTAAAAAATACAGAATTACACATAAGGTCTGGTCATAGACTGGGTCACAGGGGCATTGACCCCCGAAACACCCTCCGGGTACACTCCAGGTATACAAACATCTATTCACTTTTTAAATAGTAACACTACTTCAGAATTAATGAATAAATAAAGGTAAAATTTAGCATTTCTGGCCCCCATTGTTCAAGGGTATACAATTATTTTCCATAGCATAAAATGTAAAAATTATCTTTCGGTGCTACAGATGTCAACTAATCACTAAGAGTAAAAATTTGCACAAGCATAATAATTTTAATTGAAAGAATGTTAGTGGTAGTATGGGCATAAACTGTATCCTGAGCTCTCATTATTCTATTTCAGTTCTTCAAGATTGATGTGTATGGGAAAGATGGAAAAGCGCTGAATGTAAAACAGTTGGTTCATCAGCTGCGTAATGTAGTAGAGCGTTCCACTCACCCAACTATTCCGGTTGGCATTCTCACCACACAGAACCGCAATGTATGGGGTAAAGCATATAAACAGCTCAGAAAAGGTGAGTTATGTTATTTATGACCATAATAATTTTGTGTGTAATTATCTGTGCATAGCTGCAGAAACAGCTTGTAGTGTCTGATTTATAGAAATTAATTTATGTACTTTTCAAATTTCCAATGGTTGTAACATTACCTTCATTGTTCCACCACTTATTAAGAAAAAATTTCCATTATCCTTTTAGCGCCCCTTCTCAGTTTATGACTGTGCCTTTTTGTTTTTCATGTTGAAGGTAATATGCTAAGAGTTCTTCATCCTTGCAGATTATTTTATGAACCTAAAAAAAAAAAATGTGGTTATCGTATCTCCTCTTGTCTTTATATCAGTCACTGAGAACATCTTTAATATTTTTCTGTTTACCTGGAGTTTACCTGGGGAGAGTTCCGGGGGTCAGCGCCCCCGCGGCCCGGTCAATCTGTACTTATAATTACCCAAGGTCTTTTTATGCAACTAATGATCTTTTAATTTTATAACACAATTATAATCTTTCTTCTTTCACATATCTCTGCTGTGTCACTTCTCAACATGAATCTATGTTCTTTTATTTACTCCATGTGATCAGTTTATCTAAATCCTGTTAAAAATTATAATCATCTTAAATACTTTATATACTACAAGATAGTATTTTCATTTTCTGCAAACATATGTATTGTTAATATTTCTGTAGATCATCATTAGCTACCTTGTGATGAAGAGAAAGTTAGTAGAAGAAAGTCCTTGAACAGGGATGTGGAAAAAGACATTTATGTATCGCT
This sequence comes from Cherax destructor, assembly GCA_009830355.1. Taxonomy (NCBI): domain Eukaryota; kingdom Metazoa; phylum Arthropoda; class Malacostraca; order Decapoda; family Parastacidae; genus Cherax; species Cherax destructor. Next base: position 157,482 of record WNWK01003140.1, read on the forward strand.
CAGGACATTTATTAGAGGAAATGTTTCGCCACAAGGCTTCTTCAGGACTGAAGAAGCCACTAGTGGTGAAATGTTTTCTCAAATAAATGTTCTGAACTGTACATAAGTGTCTTTTTCCACATCTTGTCGGTATCACCATACCAATTTTCAGTTGAACAGGGTTGCCTTGATGCTGCTAAACAGCTCTTAATCCAAGGGGTTAAAGTTATCCTCACCTTCCTTTTATCAGATCTGAAAGAAAAGGGTGGAGAATGAATAGACAATGTGTGTTACTTGTAACTAATGAACATCAATCTTGATATGGAAAAATACCAGTGTACTCAGATTTAAAATCTTGCATAAATAATAATAATAATGTTTATTTCTACAAGTACATGTACAATGTACGTATACTGGCCTAGCTGACATCAATGACATGCTACTACAGTGGAACCTCAGTTTTCGTTTGCCCTGGTTTTTGTTGAATTCGGTTTTTGATGACTTTTCGTCAAAAATTTGTCCCAGTTTTCGTTCATCACCTCGGTTTTCGTCGGTCTGTCATACTGAATGTGTCCGCCTGCCCGTGCCCACACAAAGCATCCCATGCATTCTGAGTCAGTATCAATTTGCCCGTTCATCCGAAACATTTTGTAATAATCCATTGTTTTTTGTGCTTGTTTATTGAGTGCGACTGCTAAATAAGCCACCATGGGGCCAAAGAAAGTTCCAAGTGCCAGCCCTTTGATAAAGAAGGCGAGAAACACGATAGAATTCAAGAAAGAACTCATAGCAAAGTACGAAAGTGGCATACACGCGTTGTGGAATCTATTGTGTCTCTGGGAAAGTCCATGTGGTTGGATGTGAGTGGCCAGGATGTGGAAGAGTTGGTGGACGACCACGGGGAAGAGCTAACCACTGAAGAGCTGCAACACCTTCAACTGGAACAGCAACAGATCGCAGCTGAGGAAATTGCTTCAGAGGAGGAGGAAAAGAGAGGGGAGAATGTGCCTTCTTCAGTGATTAAGGACATGTGTGCAAAGTGGAGTGAGTTGCAAAGTTTTGTGGAGAATTATCACCCTAACAAAGTTGTTACAAGCCGTGTCTGCAACATGTTCAATGACAATGCCTTGTCCCATTTTAGGCGAATCTTAAAGAGACACCAGAAACAAACCTCTCTGGACAGATTTTTGTGCAACAGGGATCCAGTGCCAGTAAAACACAAAGAAGGGAAGTAACCCTGGATAGGAACTTGATACCTGAAGTTTTTATGGAGAGGGATTCCCCTTCCAACCAATAACCTCTCCTCCCTCTCCCCTCCTCGCATCTTCCATATGCCAACAAGAGTCTTCAATAAAGGTAAAAGTGATATTAAATGCTCATTTATCCATTTCATTAGTCCTTTATATTTATTTCTCAATGTTTTCTGTATGTAAAACTATAGTTATTCTCTATAAAATGTATTTTTTTTTAATACTTTTGGGTGTCTGGAACGGATTAATTGGATTTACATTATTTCTTATTGGAAATATTGCTTCAGTTTTCGTCGAATTCGGTTTTCATCAGACTTTCTGGAACGAATTAATGACGAAAACCGAGGTTCCACTGTACATGTATATAGAAAGCCCCTTGTTATGCAGAGCATTTTGGGCAAATTAGGTCAATTTTGTCCTCAGGATGTGACCCACGCCAGTTGATTAACACCCAGGTACCTATTTTACTGCTAGGGAACATGAACAGTAGGTGTCTTAAAGAAACGCATCCTAATGTTTCCACCCATACTGGGGACAGAACCACAGACCTCAAGGTGTGAGCTGAGTGTGCTAGCAATCAAGCTACAGGACATGTTTACTTCAAGTAAATATGAATACTGTATGGAGATAGGTATAATGCACTTCAGGGCTTTCTGAAAGGCTTCCTTGGAAGAGTGGGAGCAATTAAAAGAACCAATATTGACATAGAAGTGCTTCCATGAGTAACCATGACTAACTTATCTATTGCTTGGACCCTTCAACAGGGGTGCCTTGATGCTGGTGAAGGTCTCTTCATCCAAGGAATTAGAGTTACCTTCCCCTTCCTGGGATTAAATAACTTAAGCATTCTTCTTCTGTATGACTTTGATCTATGTCTGATGCATTTTATGGACAGGATGGTACTGAATAAGTAGGATTTGTAGGTGCAATTTTTTCCAGTTTCCTAATTTAGTTGATAAACTTGCACATCTAAGTTACCCTTTAAATTTTGAAGACAATTCATACCTTCTATATAATATGGTAATCTCTTCACAGCTAACCCAGAAATTGGAGATAAAACTTACAAGTTACAGTATTACCTCGAGTTACGATGGTCCCCAAAATTGCCCTTTTATGTAAGTTTATTTTTTTAAATGCTTTTGTAGGTATATTTTTGGGGGTGTAAAAGGACTAGTCTATTTTACATTATTCCTTATGGGGATAAATTCGTTTGGTAATGGCACTTGAACAGCATTCTCGAATGAAAAAATATCGTAACTCGAGGTACCACTGTATTTTAGTCCATTCTGGACCATTATCAAGTGCCTGAAATGCACCACATGCTAGTGGCTTTCTTTTGTGCTTAACAGCATATTTTATTACATGTAACTACATTATAGGTAGTAGGTTGGTAGACAGCAACCACCCAGGGAGGTACTACCATCCTGCCAGGTGACTGTGAAACAGAAACCTGAAACTGTTTTACATGATGGTAGGATTGCTGGTGTCTTTTTTCTGTCTCATAAACATGCAAGATTTCAGGTACGTCTTGCTACTTCTACTTACACTTAGGTCACACTACGCAAACATGTACACGTTTATGTATACACACTCATCTGAGTTTTCTTTGATTTTATCTTAATAGTTCTTGTTCTTATTGCTTTTCCCTTTCATATCCATGGGAAAGTGGAATAAGAATCTTTCCTCCGTAAGCCATGCGTGTTGTAAAAGTCAACTAAAATGCCGGGAACAATGGGCTAGTAACCCCTTTTCCTGTATAGCTTACTAAAAAGAAGAAGAAGAAAACCGTCAAAGTGGGATGTTTGAATGTGCGTGGATGTTGTGCGAATGATAAGAAAGAGATGATTGTAGATGTTATGAATGAAAAGAAGCTGGATGTCCTGGCTTTAAGTGAGACAAAGCTGAAGGGGGTAGGAGAGTTTCAGTGGGGAGAAATAAATGGGATTAGATCAGGGGTTTCAAATAGAGTTAGAGCTAAAGAAGGAGTGGCAATAATGTTGAATAATCAGTTATGGCAGGTAAAGAAGGAATATAAATGTATAAATTCAAGGATTATGTGGAGTAAAATAAAGGTTGGATGTGAAAAGTGGGTTATAGTAAGTGTTTATGCACCTGGAGAAGAGAGAAGTGTAGAGGAGAGAGAGAGATTTTGGGAAATGTTGAGTGAGTGTGTGGGGAGTTTTGAACCAAGTGAGAGAGTAATTGTGGTTGGGGATCTTAATGCTAAAGTGGGTAAAAATGTTGTGGAGGGAGTAGTAGGTAAATTTGGGGTGCCAGGGGTAAATGTAAATGGGGAACCATTAATTGAGCTATGTCTAGAAAGAGGTTTGGTAATAAATAATACATATTTTATGAAAAAGAGGATAAATAAATATACAAGGTATGATATAGCACGTAAGGAAAGTAGTTTGTTGGATTATGTATTGGTGGATAAAAGGTTGATGAGTAGGCTTCAGGATGTACATGTTTATAGAGGGGCAACGGATATATCAGATCATTATTTGGTTGTAGCTACAGTTAGAGTAAAAGGTAGATGGGACAAAAAGAAAATGGCAACAGCAAGTAAGAGAGAGGTAAAAGTGTATAAACTAAGGGAGGAGGAAGTTAGGGTGAGATATAAGCAACTATTGGCAGAAAGGTGGGCTAGTGCAAGTAGGAGTAGTGGGGGTTGAAGAGAGTTGGGATAGTTTTAAAATGCAGTATTAGAATGTGGGGCAGAAGTTTGTGGCTATAGGAGGGTGGGTGCAGGAGGAAAGAGGAGTGAGTGGTGGAATGAAGAAGTAAAGGGTGTGATAAAAGAGAAAAAGGTAGCTTATGAGAGGTTTTTACAAAACAGAAGTGTTAATAGAAGAGCAGAGTATATGGAGAGTAAAAGAAAGGTGAAGAGAGTGGTGAGAGAGTGCAAAAGAAGAGCGGATGAAAGAATGGGAGAGGCTCTGTCAAGAAATTTTGCTGAAAACAAGAAAAAAATTTGGAGTGAGATAAACAAGGTAAGAAAGCCTAGGGAACGAATGGATTTGTCAGTTAAAAACAGAGTAGGGGAGTTAGTAGATGGGGAGCTGGAGGTATTTGGTAGATGGCGGGAATATTTTGAGGAACTTTTAAATGTCGATGAAAAAAGGGAGGCGGTAATTTCATGTACTGGCCAGGGAGGTACAACATTGTTTAGGAGTGAAGAAGAGCAGGATGTGAGTGTGGGGGAGGTGCGTGATTCATTACGTAGAATGAAAGGGGGTAAAGCAGCTGGAATTGACGGAATCATGACAGAAATGTTAAAAGCAGGGGGATATAGTGCTGGAGTGATTGGTATTTTTGTTTAATAAATGTATGAAAGAGGGAAGGTACCTAGGGGTTGGCAGAGAGCATGTATAGTTCCTTTATATAAAGGGAAGGGGGATAAAAGAGAGTGTAAAAATTATAGGGAATAAGTTTACTGAGACGTATACCAGGTAAAGTGTATGGCAGGGTTATTATTGAAAGAATTAGAGGTAAGACAGAGAGTAGGATTGCAGATGAGCAAGGAGGCTTTAGAGTGGGTAGGGGATGTGTAGATCAAGTGTTTACAGTGAAGCATATATGTGAACAGTATTTAGATAAAGGTAGAGAAGTTTTTATTGCATTTATGGATTTAGAAAAGGCATATGATAGAGTGGATAGGGGAGCAATGTGGCAAATGTTGCAAGTGTATGGAATAGGTAGTAAGTTACTGAAGGCTGTAAAGAGTTTTTATGAGGATAGTGAGGCTCAGGTTAGGGTGTGTAGGAGAGAGGGAGATTACTTCCCGGTAAAAGTAGGTCTTAGACAGGGATGTGTAATGTCACCATGGTTGTTTAATATATTTATAGATGGGGTTGTAAAAGAAGTAAATGCTAGGGTGTTGGGGAGAGGGGTGGGATTAAATTATGGAGAATTAAATGCAAAATGGGAGTTGACACAGTTACTTTTTGCTGATGATACTGTGCTTATGGAGATTCTAAAGAAAAGTTGCAAAGGTTAGTGGACGAGTTTGGGAGAGTGTGTAAAGGTAGAAAGTTAAAAGTGAACATAGATAAGAGTAAGGTGATGAGGGTATCAAACGATTTAAATAAAGAAAAATTGGATATCACATTGGAGAGAGGGATTATGGAAGAAGTAAATGTTTTCAGATATTTGGGAGTTGATGTGTCAGTGGATGGGTTTATGAAGGATGAGGTTAACCATAGAATTGATGAAGGAAAAAAGGTGAGTGGTGCATTGAGGTATCTGTGGAGACAAAAAACGTTATCCATGGAGGCAAAGAAGGGAATGTACAAAGTATAGTGGTACCAACACTCTTATATGGGTGTGAAGCATGGGTTGCAAATGCTGCAGCGAGGAGGAGGCTGGAGGCAGTGGAGATGTCCTGTCTAAGGGCAATGTGTGGTGTAAATATTATGCAGAAAATTCGGAATGTGGAAATTAGGAGAAGGTGTGGAGTTACTAAAAGTATTTGTCAGAGGGCTGAAGAGGGGTTGTTGAGGTGGTTTGGTCATTTAGAGAGAATGGATCAAAGTAGAATGACTTGGAGAGCGTATAAATCTGTAGGGGAAGGAAGGCGGGTAGGGGTCGTCCTAGAAAAGGTTGGAGGGAAGGGGTAAAGGAGGTTTTGTGGGCGAGGGGCTTGGACTTCCAGCAAGCATGTGTGAGCGTGTTAGATAGGAGTGAATGGAGACGAATGGTTTTTGGGACATGACGATCTGTTGGAGTGTGAGCAGGGTAACATTTTGTGAAGGGATTCAGGGAAACCAGTTAATTGATTTAGTTGGACTTGAGTCCTGGAAATGGGAAGTACAATGCCTGCACTTTAAAGGAGGGGTCTGAGATAGTGACAGCTGGGAGGGACTTTTCTCAGCTGTCGTATCTGAGCTCCTCTGCAAAGACAGTGATTATGTATGAGTGTGGTGAAAGTGTTGAATGATGATGAAAGTATTTTCTTTTTGGGGATTTTCTTTCTTTTTTGGTCACCCTGCCTCGGTGGGAGACGGCCGACTTGTTGAAAAAAAAAAAAAACTACATTACCTGTATACTGCAGAAAAAAAAAATATTATTATTATTATTAACAAGTTTCATTTACAATTTTAATCCTGAATTGTTCCAGCCAAGGTATAGTGACTATTATTCTGTTATAAATATTGCACTTTCTTCAGGAAGTATTTCTGCTTATTGGGCAAATTTTGTGATAAATCATACCTCCAACAGATAAGACAAACAGAGCTTCTATTGATGAGATACAGCGGTGCATTTTTTTGGTGGCATTAGACGGACCTATTGTCAACCCTACTGGTAACATAATGACTGATGCAGCCCTAAACTGTGTGCATGGTAATGGTCCTCAAGGATATGCAGGCAATAGATGGTATGATAAAACCATTCAGGTAAGATATTTCTTTATGCAATTTAACCACTTCAAAAGTAAATTAATTTTCAAGCACTTTTCATCATTTCTCAGTCACGTTCTCTATTTCTTGAGAATGTGACAGAGAGATTATGAAAGTGCTTGGAAATCAACTTCCTTTTAAATGTCTATTAACATATCACTTGTGCTCTTGTTGCATTTGCTTATTTATATCATATATGTAACTTGAGTCCTGGAAATGGGAAGTACAATGCCTGAAAAGACATTGATTAAGTATGAGTGATGGTGAAAGTGTTGAATGATGATGAAAGTTTTTTCTCTCTTTTTGGGGTTTTCTTTCTGGGTCACCCTGCCTCTGTGGGAAATGGCTGACGTGTTAAAAAAAAATTATTTCGATATTTGGGAGTGAACATGGGACTACATAAGACAAGGTGAACCACAGAATAGAGAGGGGAAAGAGGTGGTTGGTGTCTTGAAGCATCTTTAGAAAGAAAGAAGTTTATGGAGGCAATAAAAGGGAAGTACAGTGGACCCCCGGAAATCAAACATTCTTCATTCCAGAATGCTGTTCAAGTGCTGTTACCAAACGAATTTATTCCCATAAGGAATGATGTGAATTAGATTAGTCCATTTCAGACCCCCAAAAATACACCTATAAAAGCATTTACATAATAGGGCGAGTTGGAAGTGTTCGATTTCCGAGGGTCCACTGTACCAGAGTATAGTGGTAGAACCAACACTTGTATAAAGGTACAATGCATGGGCTCTGAAAGTTGCAGTGAGAAGGAGGTTAGAGGCAATGGAGGTGTTATGTTTGAGAGGAATGTGTAATGTGAATATCATACAGAGGATTTGGAACATGGAGATTAAGAAGTGATGCTCTGTTACCAAGGATATAATTCAGAGGGATGAGAAGGGGTGATTGAGGTGGTTTCTACATGTAGATGACAGAGAGAGATAGCATAACAAAGAGGATGTATAAATCTGGGGTGCAAAATAAGAGGGTTAGGAATTGACCCAGTAATGGTTGGAGGTAGTGAGTAAAAGAGGCTTTGAGTTGTAGGGGCTTTAGCGTGCAACAGGCCTGTGCTAGATAGGGGTTTGTGAAGATAACGAAAGCATCTGTCTGTCAAGCCTCAGGCAATCTTTTTCTCAGTAGTTTTGAGGGTAAACCCTAGCTGCCTTCCTCTGAAATCTTTGAGCCTAGGATTTGGGGGGTGCTTTACACCCTGGTCTCTTATGCTTTTTAATAAATGTGCTAGTTTATTTACACATCAAAATGTTGGTAATTTTTTCCAGAAATACTTTAACAATTTATTCAACAGTTCATTGTTGGGAAGAAGGGTGCAGTTGGATTGACCTATGAACATACACCAGCTGAAGGACCTCCAGTTGCTAATCTTATGGATCACATCATGGATTACATGTAAGTGCTCTATTAAATCTTACTTAGTCTCAAGTGTATGGTGTTCCATTATATATACGCACTTCCTTGCTTTGAAGGGTCACATTATAAATGGTGTTACTCATGCAAAATTTTAGTTTTTTAAGTGCTAGGCTTCACTTAACACTGAGTGGGCTATACTGTGCATGTATAAGTATGGGCACCAAAGTTAACTAGGACAAGGCTGGGTGAGGCAGATAATGAGATATCTCCCAATACACCTCACTATTGATATATTGTACTGCATATAGCTGGTGTTTTCTTTCTGTCTCATTAACCTGTCAGATGGCAAGTACATCTTACAAATTCTACCTTCATTTGGAATACTACACTTATCCTACTTTCCTGTATGTTTTTTATTCTAATACTTCTCAGTATTTCTTATTGCAGGTATGGGTGTTTCAGTCACATAAAACAAACTCATAGATTTATGCATATTATTTTTATCATAATGGTTTAACAGGGAAAACAGGCAGTTGGTAGTAATGATTGTTTTAGCTTGAGATGAGGTGGTTTGCTATGATTCTAACAATAATAGACTTCTGTAACCAACAACTTAGTTATTTTCACATCATTTGACCCAGCAGAAATCCTTTCAATTGAGTGGGTTTACTGTTTGGTGCCATGGTTAATATCCAGAGACCAGATAGTGATAAAAATATTCAAAATAGCTTGACAAACACAGATTGAGTGAGGCACAAGATGCTTCCAGAGTGCATCTGTACATGGTGTTAGTTAATAGAATGGAAGGAGTTGTGTACCACAGCGTACAGCACCTTAATTTTGTGCCTATTAATGCTATGGCATGTAGTACCAATATTTTTTTTTATGTTGATTCTTTAACACTGGTGCATAATGTCAAGATTTTCTTGCTATTAAAATTTTTGATTGCACCTTTTCATTTGTGTTGCAACAGAATCACACATTGCAAAGTCAGGTTGTAGAACAGTTTACTGTATTACATTTCTTTATATAATATACAGTGGACCCCCAGTTTTCGTGATTTTTTCGTTCCAGAATGCTGTTCAAGTGCCATTACCAAACGAATTTATTCCCATAAGAAATAATGTAAAGTAGACTAGTCCTTTTAGACCCCCAAAAATGCACTTACAATAGCATTTAAAAAATACACTTACATAAAAGGGCGAGTTTTGAGCAGGACGAACACCGGGGGTCCACTGTACTAATAGGAAAGAGGTTACTTGTGCTTTAAATAATTTATGGCAAATTTACTGTACTTATATCATTGATTCACCATCAGAGTCTCTTCAAAATATAGTCATCCAAAGTTTTCTTCATTTATTTTCAAGGGAAACACTGAGGTGACTCAGAAGGCTCACTATACAGTAATGATTTAAAAATTTAAAGATTTTATGTGGTTATGAGAATTACCATATTTTCTATTAGGTAAGACACAATTCCTTACCCCCCAAAAAGCCAGAAAATATCACAAAAGTATACTAAAGATTCTTTTCACAAAAACAAATATTAGGGTGGTTCAAATGTATGTACTGGTGCAGCTTATGTGTCATTAATCATATTATGTAACTGCATGAAGGCTTTTATAATACAGCATAACTGCTGCTTCACCTTTTAATTTATTTTTTGTAGTGTTATTTTTATGGTTGTTTTGAGCATGTTAAATTTTTTTTGCAGAATATCTGGAAGAGATGTGTCAGAGTAAGTTTTTAATGAACTCATCCATCATAAAAGTAGTAAGTAGTGATAGACTTATTTAGTCATTCTTCTCTCTCCCATATACGTACTTTACTTCCCAGGAATGGTGCATCATAAATGGAGTATCTTGCTCAGTAATGGAATGTACATGTATTTTTATTTATCTCTCTTTCTAAGCAGTAGTGTCACTTTATACACTTACTGTAGTATGATTAGAGACCAGATCACACTTAGTGGACATAGAATTGTGCCTTCTCCACTCTTTGCTCTTACCTCTGTGGGTTTAGTGTTTTATGATGCAGTTTGGCAGGATAATTTATGTAAGAATGCACATATATGGGTGTGTTAGATAGGAGCAGGTGGAGGCAAATGGCTTTTATAACTTGATGTGCTGTTGTAATGTAAGCAAAGTATCATTTATGAAGGGAATCAGGGAAACTGGTTAGACAAATTTGAGTCCTAGAGGTGGGGAGTACAATTCTTGCACTCTGAAGGGGGGGTGAAGATATTTTGCAGCTTTTGTACTGCAGTATCAGCATGCCTCTGGAAAGACAATAATGGAGTGAGTGATGATGAAAGTGTTTCTTCTTTTTTGTGGTCACCCTGCCTCGGTGGGAAATGGCTGATGTATTAAAAAATATATATATGGGTCAGTTTTAAAAAAATTATTTACTCACTTGTTGGTTGTTGCAGATGAAAGAAAAAATAATGTTAGTTTGAATATGACTTACACTTTATGATAATGAAGGAGGATTGTTTTTATTCATTTTAGTGAAAGGAAAAATGGTGCACAGCCCCCTGCAGAGGAGCTTTCTCGGCCCCATCGCTTGATGTTTAACGTAGGTGCTGATATTAAGCAAGACATCGAAGATGCCAAAGTTGCTTTGGAAAGGTAAGGTAATAAAAAAATCCTCACAGCAGTATTTTAGAAACCCTTGATAAAAGGTATTTTCATATTTATATACAGTGGTCCCTCGGTTTTCGTGCACCTCCAAACTCGAACATTAATGTAAGTGTATTTTCGTAAGTGCTGTTGCAAGTGTATTTTTGGGGGTCTGAAATAGACTAACCTACGTGACATTATTTCTTAAGGAAGTAAATTCGTTCGGTAATGGCACTTGAGCAGCATTCTGGAACGAATTTTCGGCGAAAACCGAGGGACCACTGTACAGTGGTCCCTCGATTAACGATCTTAATCCGTTCCAGGAGCTAGGCCTTAATACGAATTGCTCATAATTCGAAACCTTATTTCCCATAAGAAATAATGTAAATACAATTAATCCATTCCACCCAAAAATAGTCACAAAAAATACATTTTAATTATAGTTCTACATACACAAAACAACATGCTGTTCAAGTGCTGTTACCAAACGAATTTATTAACATAAGGAATAATGTAAATTAGATTAGTCCTTTTGGACCCCCAAACATACACTTACAAAAGCACTTACAAAAATACACTTACATAATTGTTAGTGTTTGGAGCAGGCCATTAACCGGGGGTCCACTGTATTATCTTAAACTTGATAAACAGTTCATTATATAAGTTAAACAATTATCTTTTTCTGTAGTTTGGTTGGCGACCTTGAGATGACCTGCTTCAAGTTCTCAGAATTTGGCAAGAACTTCATCAAGTCTCAGAAACTAAGTCCAGACAGTTTTTTGCAGATGGCCATTCAGCTAGCTTTCTATAGGTGGGAATTAGTTGATTGTTTTGTAGTCATGAAAAAATCACTGGCATATATTGCTTGATGAACTGATACAGTAGTCATAATTGAGTTTGTTACTTCCTTCAATTTACAATTCGTGGAGAATTAAAATTTTGAAATTAAATCAGTCTAACTTCATTAATATTTATTGATTGTAATATTTCAAGAGTAACTTATACTATATTTATTTTTTATAGAATTCATCATGAGCCAGGTGCCCATTATGAGTCGGCTTCAACAAGGAAATTTCTGTATGGTCGCACAGAGACTATCCGTTCCTGTTCAGTTGAATCTGTTAACTTTGCTAAAGCTATGCTCAGCAAGGAGATCCCAAATGAAGAAAAGGTAGCAGCCCTGCGAGCTGCAATTGAAGCACACAAGACATATGCCAAACACGTATGTATTATTCTCTTAACCCTTTGGGGGTTCAAGGACCCTCTCCGAAACTCGTTCTCAGGGTCCAAGAATTTAAAAAAAAAAAAAAATCTTATGAAATTATAGAGAATCTTTTTCCGATCATAACGCCACAAAAATTATGAAATTTGATCGAAAACTAACGAAATTATGTTTTCGCGAAGTTAGTGGTATCGATGACATTTACGCATCGGCGATTTCGCCCACTTTGAGCCCTATTTTCGGCAAATTCCAATGTTTCAGTCTACTAAAATTATAGCTATTTCGCTAGAACTCCATTTCTTCTATCGATTGAGTACAAGAAACTGCCTATTTACCAATTTCAACTACCCAAAATAGTAGTCAGAAAAGGGCAATTTGGCCAATTTCACACAAATTTCAAACGATGCCAATTTCAAAATAGGGTCCAGAATAAACAAGGCAGACATTCCTGGCACTAAAATAACATCTTCTCTGTTCATTAGTCATGTCTCCAGGCCCCTCTTACATTTCTTTTGCTTTCCATTTTGAATTTTTATTCTCAAAAAAAAATAAAAGATTTACTGTTATGTATACAACTGCATCATTGTAAAAATGGTATAAATATATCAGCGCACTTGTGCAAGAATATTAGACTCGCCAGTTGATGTGTATTGGACGCATGGTGTGATTTGTTTACTCTTGAACATTGGACAAAATCGAACATTTTCGCTACTTTGCGCTCAGTTTCAAGGTACTTGTCATCGTGAAACCAGTCAAAATTATCTCTATTTCTGTAATATATCATCTATTCTATAAAATGAAACTAAGAAAACGAGAATACAAGCATAAATACCATACGAAAATAGACTGCAAAGTCGTTGTTTTAAACCAAAAACACGGTCAGAGTTTTTTTTCCTCATTATGCACTGTGGTGCAGGAATTTTTTTATACTGCGCACACTGACCGCACAGACCCATTCTCTCACATCTAGGCCTAACAGTCTGTTTCTGCTTGATTTGAGGGCGCTAGAATTTAGGCGTACTAGTACGACCAAAACCCTGGGGCGTAAGCCGTACTAGTACGACCGAAACCTCGAAAGGGTTTATATAATCTTTGAGCGTAGATCTCCCAGATAGATCAGATATGTTGTTCTTGATGAGTAAGGCATGCATACCAGTTGGGTATCTTACTCATCAACTTGTTGGTATTTCATCCCATTTTCAATGTGTTGTCTTTGGTTGCTAATGGAATCAAAGTTGTGGTGTACATGAAAGGAATATTGTACATATTGGTCTAACTGATGGTCCAGTTGACACTGGTCCATTTTCTCCAACTCTACATTACCCTTTCATTAAACTGTTTTTTTATCTTCTGTAGTCTTGAAAAGTAAAAGTCTAAATACCCTGGCTACAACAGTTCACAGTCAACTCACAGCTTTGATTTGAGATTTAGAAAACTCTTCTTTCTTCCCAGGGTTTATTAATGATCCAGGATGGACCAAAACAACTCCCAAGTTTCATCTCCAATTTGTGCACTATATTCTTTTTCCATACCCTTAATGCATTTAATTTTTGTTTCTCTTTCCTTCCCTTATTTGTATGTCCTTTTTTTACCCCACATTTGCATTTCTGTACAAACAGTGAGTGCTTATCACTTATAATATTCGAGCAGAAGTCTCAGTACGAATATTTGGCTGCTTCTTCATAAGTGCTAAATTTAATACTTGAAGGTTTTTGAAAAGTCTGAGGAAGATACTGATAGCACATGGCATCAAAGATATAGAAGAGAAATGTGGATCTCTCTCTACCAGAAGATTCTAAAAGTTCTCTATCTGCCTCAGCTTCTAAAATACTGTTGAAAAAACCTGAATTTGATGTAAAAAAAATTTAACACTGGCCGTCTCCCACCAAGGCTAGGTAACCTGAAAAAGAAGAAATGAAAGATTTTCTTCTTTTTACATTTAGTAGTTTATACTGGAGAAGGGGTTACTAGATTGAATTTTTCTTTTATTCAACATGTCGGCCGTTTCCCAATGAGGCAGGGTGGCCCAAAGGGAAAAACAAAAGTTTCTCCTTTTACATTTAGTAATATATACAGGAGAAGGGGTTACTAGCCCCTTGCTCCCGGCATTTTAGTCGCCTCTTACGACACGCATGGCTTACGGAGGAAGAATTCTATTCCACTTCCCCATGGAGATAAGAGGAAATAAGAACAAGAACTAGTAAGAAATTAGAAGAAAACCCAAAGGGGTGTGTATATATATGCTTGTACATGAATGTGTAGTGTGATCTAAGTGTAAGTAGAAGTAGCAAAATGTACCTCAAATCTTGCATGTTTATGAGACAGAAAAAAGACACCAGCAATCCTACCATCATGTAAAACAACTACAGGCTTTCGTTTTACACTCACTTGGCAGGACGGTAGTACCTCCCTGGGCAGTTGCTGTCTACCAACCTACTACCTATAACTAGATTGAATATTCATATCAAATATATTTTTTTAACATGCTGGCTGTCTCACCGAGGTAGAGTGACCCAAAAAAAGAGACACTTTCACCATCATTCACAAAATCAAACAAATGTATTACAAAAATAGATTTAATGAAATAAAACTTGATATGAAAAGGACCTGGCAAAATTTTGGGCTCTAGAAAACTGTCTAGAAACAGAGAGATAAACTTAACTAAACCAGATGAACCTCACATACAGCCTATAAACACGGCCAACAAATTTAATGTCTTCTTCTGTACTGTAGGATCAAAGCTAGCAAGCAAAATTCCTAGCTCAAATACCCAGCTGAAAGACTACCTTACTGGCAGCTACCCAAATACTCTATATCTAGCTCCATCTAATTCTACTGAAGTCTCACTCATCATTAAATCATTAAAAACAAAGCAGGAGATCAAGATAACTTGCCACCATTCATAAAAAAGCTACTTATGTGCTGTCACCCATTATTGCAACACTTTAACAAATCTGTAGTGTCCTCAACCTTCCCATCCATACTCAAGACAGCAAGGGTTACCCAGATCCTTAAAGGAGATGATCCATACTGAATTGAACAAGTATAGACCTATATCAAGCTTGCCCTTACTTTCTAAAATATTTGAAAAAATAATACACAAACGACTTTACTCCTATTTTATATCCAACAACATATTAACCCCTGCCAATTTGGGTTTAGACCAAAAAAAAGTATGCTTGAACTAATACATACAGCTCTTGATAAAAATGAAAATCCTCTGGGGCTCTTCATTGACCTACAGAAAGCATTTGATACAGTGGAACACAATCTCTTGCACCTAAAACTAAATTATTATGGCATCAGAGGACATTCCCTTGATTACCTAAAATCTTACCTTAACCCTTTCAGGGTCGAGACCCCGATTCTTAACTCTCTCTCAGGGTCGAAACATTTTCGGAAAAAAAAAAAATTATTTTATCCTACAAAATGATAGAGAATCTTTTTCCGATCATAACGCCACCAAAATTATGAAATTTGATGGAAAACTAAGGGAATTATGCTCTCGCGAAGTTAGCGGTATCGATGCTATTTACGCATCGGCGATTTCGCCGAATTTAAGCCCTATTTTCGGCAAATTCCAATGTTTCAGTATACTAAAATTATAGCTAGTTCGCTAGAACTCTATTTCTTCTATCGATTGAGTACAAGAAACCGCCAATTTACTGATTTCACCTACCCAACAAGGTGGTCAGAAATTGACAATTTGTCCAATTTCACAAATTTCAAAAGATGTCAATTTCAAAATAGGGTCCAGAATAAACGAGACAGACATTCCTGGCACTCGAATAACATTTTATCTGTCCATTAGTCACGTCTCCAGGCCCCTCTTACATTACTTTTGCTTTCCATTTTGAATTTTTATTCTCACAATAAATTGAAGATTTATTGTTATGTATACTACTGCATCATTGTAAAAACTGTATAAATGACATCAGCACACTTGTGCAAGAATATTAGAGTCGCCAGTTGATGTGTATTGTACGTGTGGCATGATTTGTTTACTCTTGAACATCGCCAAAATCGAACATTTTCGCTACTTTGCGCTCAATTTCTAGGTACTTGTCATTGAAAAACCAATCAAAATTATCTCTATTTCTCTAATATATCTTCCATTCTATCAAATGAGACCAAGAAAACGAGAATATTATCATAAATACCATACGAAAATAGACTGCAAAGTCGCTGTTTTAAACCGAAAATACGGTCGGAGTTTTTTTTTCCTCATTATGCACTGTGTGGTGCAGGATTTTTTTTATACTGCGCACACTGACCGCACAGACCCATTCTCTCACATCTAGGCCTACCAGCCTGTTTCTGCTTGATTTGAGGGCGCTAGAATTTAGGCGTACTAGTACGTCAAACGCCCTGGCGTGTAAGCCGTACTAGTACGTCAAAAACCCTCAAAGGGTTAACAGTAGACACCAGTATGTACACCAAATGGAGTCAACTCCACTATCCAGCCTGTAGCTGTCAGAGTGCCCCAGGGTAGTGTCCTAGGCCCACTCCTCTTTCTCATCTACCTCAATGATCTTTCCAAAGCATCCCAACTCCTTAAACCAGTTCTATTCACAGATGACACTACTTCTGTCTATTCCTACTCAAACCCAACTATAGTACTTAGGAATGCTGTAAACAACGTGCTGCTAAAAATATATACATACTTGGATGATGACCAACAAACTCACTCTCAACATAAACAAAACATACTTCATGCTGTTTGGAAACAGAGCCTTAAATATCCAACTTAATACTATATCGATAAATGGTTTCCCTGTTTCAAGACACACTGAGGATAAATTTCTAGGTCTTCTTCTTGACTATAATCTTAAATTTCATTCCCACATCCAGCATGTAATTCTTCCTCCATAAGCCATGCGTGTCATAAGAGGTGACTAAAATGCCGGGAGCAAGGGGCTAGTAACGCCTTCTCCTGTATATATTACTAAATGTAAAAGGAGAAACTTTCGTTTTTTCTTTTGGGCCACCCTGCCTCGGTGGGAAATGGCCTACGTGTTGAAAGAAAGAAAGGTCAAGCATATATCCAAAAAAATTTCCAAATCAGAAGGCATCCTTTCCAAAATACAATACTATGTACCCCAAACGACACTCCTTACCCTATACCACAATGTATCCCTACCTCACCTATGGTATTTGTGCCTGGGATCAACCACAGCCAACCACCTTAAACCTTTAATAACCCAACAGAAAGCTTCTGTGCGGATGATTACCAGCTCCTGTGCTAGACAGCACAATCCACCACTTTTCAAAAGACTGAACTTGCTAAATATATGAGACATACATTCATATTATTGTGTCTACTACATATGCAGAACATTAAACTCCAATATAAACCTCCACTTAAACTTCTCCTTGATAGCTACAACAGAACGCACAGTCACAATACAAGGCATAAGGCACTCTTTGACATCCCTCACACTATGCAAAATGCAATGCACATAAAGGGCCTGAAGATCTGGAATTCACTACCTGAACCGTAAAGGATCCCTGACTACTTATAAATTTAGGATTTTGCTTGAAAATCATCTCATCTCTCAGTGCTAACCAAACCAACCAAAGCAACTTCTAATTAGTTATTATATTATATATTATAGTATACGACCTCTAGTCTATTAAACATCTGCCAATCCATGAAATATTACTGCTTGAACCATTAATTGTAATATTGTTTTTATTATGTGCAACTTCAAGATTAGTATTAGTATTAAGATTAGATAAAGATTTTAATACAAGTTAACAACTCTTTATCTTGTCTAGATTTAAGTATAGTTATTTTGTACTAGGATTAGTCAGCCTGAAATGTCCTGGCATGATAGTGGCTTTCTTTGTACTTAGCAAACCAAAATTGTAATTACACATTGTAACCTTTACAAAAAAATAAAATCTTTATCTTTATCTTTTTACCCCTATAAAACACTTGCATGAACCATGTATGGTGGTTGGATCTCCATGAGGGGCTGGGTTTGATTGGTGTCATGGGTAAGGGAGTAAATTCTTAGGTAGCTTTGGGTAGTGGTGGTTTTGATAAGGACCTTCCTTGTATGGGCCAGTAAGCCTTCTGCAGTGTTTCTCCATTCTTATGTTCTTATTAAAAATTTTCTTCTTAGGCTGTGAATGCACATGGGGTTGACCGTCACCTTCTAGGATTGAAACTTGCTGCTATTGAAGCTGGAATGGATGTACCCACACTCTTTATGGATGTGGGGTATTTACGCAGTTCTCATATGCGTCTCTCCACAAGTCAGGTAAGCAGAATGCACACACATATATGGTACCTTTGTACTCATTATGCTGTTGCTCATTTCCAAGTTCAATTCATTGTATGTCTGTATATGCTGTTGCCCAATTTTAAAATAGGCTCAGCGATGAACACAGCTACATTTTTTTTTTTTTTAACATGTTGGCCGTTTCCCACCAAAAAACACTTTTGATGTTGCCATATGCACCAGTGAGCCAAATGCTACTAAATCTTTACATATGAAGTTGTGATGCCATACTGCTTTCCTAGAGCTGAAAGAGTTAGAGGCCTTTTATATTATGTGGTCTGAACTGTAGCTTACTTAACTTGTTTCTTAATGTGACATAAAATATAGCAGTATTTTGCTGATTATCATACATGGGAAATGGCCAGTATTCAAGACTAAAGGACAGGAAGGGTAGTTTTAGTTCCTTGGACCAAGAATTCTTCACTAGTGTCAAGCACCTGGTTTGAAAAGATTTTACTTATTATTATTATTATTATTATTATTATTATTATTATTATATATTAACTCTGTTCTCTGGTTTCAGGTTCCTGCTCGCTGTGATGCCTTCATGTGCTTTGGGCCACTAGTGCCAGATGGTTATGGTTGCTGCTACAATCCTAGAGATGATGCTGTTTTCTTTGGCACGTCAGCTTTTAATTCTTCACCAGAAACAGACTCGGCCACTTTTCGTGAGGCCCTCGAACAAAGCCTTAGAGATATGCAAAATATATTACTGCAAGATGGGCTCAAAGCCAAACTTTAAATTATATTACAGAATTTTTGTATTGTTCCATGACATTCAGAGTTCTAGAGTTATTTTTAAAGGTGCTGTGTTATAGTTCTGGGTGACATTCCAGAATGATACAAAATTTCCTTTAAAAAATAAAAAAAATCACCAGTTTTACTGCTTGAAGTGAAACATAAGCATTAGAAATTTATTAAATTATATTATAACCACTAGAGGCCCTATTATGCTTTTATTACAGCCTCTCCTCTCTTAACGATGGAGTTCAGTTCCTAAGACCACGTTGGTAAACAAAATCGTCGCTAAGCAAGGAGCATGTCACCTTTGCACCATTTATAGCATTTTTAATATATTTTTAAATGTTTATACTGTAGTGTATTTTTTTTTTTTTTTTTTTTTTAACAAGTCGGCCGTCTCCCACCGAGGCAGGGTGACCCAAAAAGAAAATACTTTCATCATCATCATTCAACACTTTCACCACACTCATACATAATCACTGTCTTTGCAGTGTACGTATTATATATTATAATAAACAGAATAGAAGAAATCAGCTCTAATATACATTATTTAGGTATGCATACTGGTCAGAGAGTCCGTCGTAAGTCCGAGTCATCGGTAAACAAGTACTATGTCACTAAGTGAGGAGAGGCTGTATTTCAGTCTTTATTTTCAATGTCATATGATTCTTACCAGTAGTTATTTTTTTGGTGGAGTATAACCATTTTTAAAACTTTTTCTCTTAACAGCCATAATTAATCAGCTGTAAACTACAAAATTTTGAACTAACGGCAAACTCTTTCACAAGCTGCACACAAAAGCCTAAGCCAAACTGTCTGGGCAGCATTTTGTTCATCTGCACATGCTTGTTTTATTAGGATGAGATTTTGGACGAACAAGTTTGTGTATGGATGATGAACCAAGCAGAGATTATGCGCTTCATTATAAAATTTCATATGACAGAAATTTCAAAGTGCCAGTCTTTGTAAAGGAGGGATGGGCTGTACTGTATAATGTACTTTGTTATGCATGTTTTATTAAGCTTTTGAAAAAAAAAATTAATTAGTAGAAAATTCTTAATTTTTTTAGAAATGCAAAATAAAATAAATTCTTTCTCTCTGTTATGGAACAATATCCTCTGGTTATTTTTACTGGTGTTTACATATGTGACAAAATCTTGAAAATGGTTAATGGTTTGTAATTATACTGGAAAGCACTAAACCAGAAAGGGTAATATAGTACATGGAGAATGGAAGATAGTAAGGTTAGATCCAAGGAAGAGGAGGCCAGCTTCAATTACCTGAATCAAGAACCCTTAAATGACATCAGTATGCTAATTTTGAAGAGGTTTTATGCTTTAAACAAAGGATAAAAAAAATTAGCCCAACAGGCACCTAAAGTTGGTACCTGACCAGCCAGGCTGTGGTTCGTACGTTGGACTGCGTGCGGCCAGCAGTACAGCCTGGTTGATCAGGCTCTGTCCAACATTAAGCCTGGTCACAGACCGGGCCGCGGGGTGTTGACCCCCGGAATTCTCTCCAGGTAAACAGTATTTATATAAAAGTTTATATCACAGAAAAATGTATAAGAAGGATTTTATAAAAATCTAGTACAGTACAGTGGTCCTCGGTTTTGCGAAAATCGTTCCAGAATGCTGCTCAAGTGCCATTACCGAACGAATTTACTTCCTTAAGAAATAATGTCACGTAGGTTAGTCTATTTCAGACCCCTAAAAATAAACTTGCAACAGCACTTACGAAAATACACTAACATAAATGTTCGAGTTTGGAGATGCACGAAAACCGAGGGACCACTGTACTGTATACCTGGAGAGAGTTCCAGGGGTCAACGCCACTACGGCCCGGTCTGTGACCAGGCCTCATGTTGGATCAGAGCCTGATCAACCAGGCTGTTACTGCTGGCCGCACGCAGCCCAACGTACGAACCACAGCCTGGCTGGTCAGGTACCGACTTTAGGTGCCTGTCCAGTGCCTGCTTGAAGACAGCCAGGGGTTTGTTGGTAATCCCCCTGATGTATGCTGGGAGGCAGTTGAACAGTCTTGGGCCCCTGACACTTATTATGTTGTCTCTCAACATGCCAGTGGCACCCTGCTTTTCATTGGGGGGATGTTACATCGCCTGCCGAGTCTTTTGCTTTCGTAGGGAGTGACTCTCGTGTGCAAGTTTGGTACTAATCCCTCGAGAATTTTCCACGTGTATAATAATAATAATATAATAATATCTTTATTTACTACAAGTACATGTACAGTGGAACCCCGGCTTACGATGTTATCATCTTACGTTATTTTCGGTAACCGATATTTATAACGTAAGAAATTTGTTTGTGGCTTACGATGTTTGCTT